>VDFB02102525.1:0-40615 GCA_007258455.2 Sequoia sempervirens | reverse complement strand
ATGTGGATGATGAAATAAGGATATAAGCTCTTTATTTATAGATTGATAAGTTGAAGAGATGTCCAAATTTGATCAATGTGGGACAAAGATTCAACCAATGATATGATACCACTTGTCAACATGTGAGAGGATGAAGGTTGAGCAAGTTTTGATCCATGTGCAAGTTTGAAATTTGAATTTGATGAGATGACATGTTTAGGGGGGATGAAAAATGAGTTAAATGCCAAGTGGGAGACATGTAAGAGACAATGTAAGAGCTTTAAATGTTTTGTTGGATGGACAAGTCCTTTTGGGGGGAGATTTCAAATTTGAGGAATATTCCATTTTTGATGCCTTTTTGAATGAAAATAGGGAATTATTAAATCAAATAAATGATTTAATTGTGCAAGTTGCAAAATCTAGAGGATTTGAGTGATTGGGATTAAATTAATCAGGATTTGATTAATTTAAGGGGATATTTAAGCGATTTGACAATTTGGTTAGATTTTTGGATTAATTTAAAATCAAAGAGAGGAATATGATAAGGCTAATTAAATAAAGATTTTGATTTATTTAATTAAAAGGACAGTGTTAGATTAAATCAAATAAGGTTTTAATTTGTAGATAGACACAGAGATTTAATCAAATAATAAATTGATTATTTAATTAAATAGGGATAATTAGATCAGATGAATTGATTTAATTAACAAGGGAAAGTGACTTAATTAGACAAAATAATTTATTTAATTAAGAGATGAATATTGATAAATTTAATCAGATAAGGGAATTTGATTAAACAGTTAGACCGAGGGATGATTTAGGAAGAAACGATGTTAGTAGATCAGAGTGTGATATCAATCTGTATATTTTTGATGTCTACAACATCTATTTCAATAGTGAGGTGGTAGAAAATTTGGCAGGTATAGTCAGCATGTATAGATGAGGTAGACCAATAAGGAAATGACATGTGTCAAACACAAGACCAATAGGAACGTGCCATGTGGCACCCCTTTCAACCTTAGGCGAGTGTTTGTTGAATGGTTTTTCTAAAATCTTGGTTGGGGGATTCGAACCCTCAACCTACATCATGCAAGATTCGCGCTCAACTAACGCACCACACAACTGCACCTATACTATATATGGCATCAATTTTATTTGAAGTTCAGTAGAAGGAAATTCAAAATTAAAAGAAGGGGTCGGTGGTTGGAACTGCTAACCTCCTCCTAACCAACAAAGGCTCCCAACCACTAGGGTAAGTGGTTTCCTTTGCATAATAAGGGGAGAAAAGAGTAATTTACAAAGCAAAATGTGTGGAGACCGCTAAAAAAAGGGCTCAAGTTTATCTCAAGGCCCTTTTTGAAGAGCCTAATTTTATTTTAAATATTTTCATTTCATTTAAATTATATGGGGTCTATGATTTAAAAGATAAAAGCTCAATTTAGGGGGTAAAATTAGAATATTTGTACTATTATTGTTGGGTTTGATGATTATAAGCCACCCCTTCAAGATTTTAATTTTAACTTGGGAGATATAGCAAATATTTGTAAATATTATTGTTGTAACCCTAAAATGGCATCTGAAAATGTATATAAGGGAGGAAATTTTTCTCTTTAGGGGAAATCAATATCAATTTTAGAGGAACTTAGGCATATTGGGAGGAATTTTTTGAAGGCTAGTGTTTACACAAAGACACTTTAATTTGTAATCCTTGAAGCATAAAACATGATTTCAAGGCATTTAAGGCCTAACCCTTGGACGTGAGTAAAGGAAGATAGGGTCTTTAGGTGTTGAGAGAGATTGTGAAGAAATTGACTGCAGATCTGAAGCTTGGTATCATTAATAAGTGGTTCCTCATTGAGAAGCGAACCCAGAGACGTAGCCCGAACATATGGGTGAACTTCGTTATCAAATTTCTTGTTGTCTCTCTCTATTCTTTCTATATTTCCTTCTAGCACTTTAATTTATTCTTTGAGTTTTTATTTACGACATTTAAGTAATTAGCTAATGCTTCATTAATTTTTGTAAAGTTAAATGAACTCAATTCTATAATTTCAATGGTTAAAGTACATAACCATGTAGTTCTATTTACAATTAGGAAAATCTGTAATTAGAATTAAGGGAAAATTAATTTGTAAACCTTTTAATTATAGATCAAGTTTGGTATCAAAGCAACTTAACAAGAAAAATTGCAAGTGGTGAATGTTAACTAGACTAAAATTAAAGCGAGGAGAAGGTGTACTTGAGGAGATTAATTCAAAGAATAGACAAAGGAAAGTTACCCGAAGACAAACCATGGTGCAACCAAAAAAATGAAAATATACCAATTCTAAAATCTTGAGAATGAAGAACAATTTCGCAAAGAGTTCCTAGACATGAAGATGATGGAGGAAGAGTTGTGCAAGAACAAAAAGAAGAAGGAGAAAGGAGAATCCTCTTCAAAAGATCACAAAGGTAAAGGAGTAGGAGGTGGTGGTGACCCTCTTGAACATCCGTCTCCATAATCTTCATCTTCATCTTCTCCACCTTCTTCATCTACTTCATCTTCAAAGAAGAAACAACTTGTGCAACCTGAATCTAATACACCTTTGTTAAAGCTTGATGTTAAATTTGAATTGCCAAATTTTAATGGAGAACTAGATGCAGAGACACTTGATAATTGGATAAAAAAAATTGAAGTTTATTGTAGGATTCAGAAGTTTACTAATGATACTTCAAAGATCCAATTTTCCACTCTTCACTTGGGAGGCGCAACCTTAATCTGGTGGGAGATCAAGAATCGGGAAGATCTAAGCCAATATGGTAAAATTATTTCTTCTTGGTTTGAGTTTATAGCCACACTGAAGACATAGTTTTATCCATTAGGCCACATGCAACAAGTAGTAATGAATTGGAAATCATTACAAGTAAAAGGATAAAGTGTACAGGAATATACACTTGAATTTAGGAAAAGAGCTTTAATTTTTGGCATTCCATTATACACACAAGAAACTGTATTGAAGTATATAGGTGGATTATGAGAAAATTTGAGGAATACAATACTTATGTTTTATCCAATTAACCTTGAAAAAGTTAGTGTGCAAGCCATTCATCTGGAAACAGGCATGAAGAATAGTTTCTTAATGGAATTTGGAAAGCATAAAGAAAACAAGAAAGGGGAGAAGGAAATGAAGTAGACATCTTCTGTGAAGAAAGAGGAGGAAAAGCTTTATTTCTCACACTGCAAAAAGAAAGGACACAAAGATGAAAAGTGTTGGAATTGCATCCTGATCAGAAACCAAAGTGGTTCAAGGATTGAAAGGGTAAGAAAAATACCACATGTATCGTGTGGGACCTTAGATCAGGTTTTGATGATGAAACCAAGATAATAGTTGTGGGTATAAAAGGTATGATTCCTGTTGAGAGTACTAGTTCCCATGCTTATTATTTAAAGTGTAATGAGATCCCTATTGAAAGTAAAAGGAACAAATTGTTTCATATAAGGGCTATTGGAAAATAGAGTAAAATTGATACACTCATAGATAGCTGATCACAAGTAAACTTAATATCTGAACAAGTTGTTAAGCCATTGGGATTAAAAATAATACCTCATCCAAAAAAATACCCATTGGGTTGGGTGCATGATAATGCTCAGTTACATGTGTCAAGGCAATGCAAACTCTAATTTGCAATCAAATCCAAGTTTGTAGATGAGGTAGAGTTAGATGTAATTCCACTTGACATTTGTGGGATGGTTTTTGGAAGTCCTTACTTGTATGACAAAAAGGACATTTTCTATAGGGAACATAAAATGAATCATTTGTTTAAAGATGGAATTGAATGAATTGTGAAAGCTCATCACATGAAGAATGATAGTTATGTTGTAAACATAGGGAAATTAAAGATGATTGTGAATGCAATTAATGATTTAACCCTCATGTCTGTAACATCTAGTGATATTAAGCATGAAAATGAAACAATTTATAGGCTTGATAAGGTGTCAGAGACAACACAATGTGAGGATTAGTTGAAATCACATTTATGCATTCAGCCTAAGGTTGTAAAAGAGAGTTTGAATGATTCATTTTTTGATAATGTTCTTGTTCAAGAGATCTAGCATGATGATACTTTTTTTTTCACATCAGTTTATTTAGTATTGTTTCTTATTATTCTACTAGTTAGTTCTATGTGGCTGGTGGATGTGACAATGAATATTGATGGGTATTTAGTTGATTGTATCAACTATGTTATCTCATTCTTTATCTTTTTTGTGATGGTTCAGATGATCAAAATTCAAGTAGGGTGGAAAGATGGTATTGGGTAAGTGAGGCAACAATTCCCTCACTTAAATTCTATGTAAAAATAGACTTTTGGTGGTCCAAAAGCTTCCCAATTGGGAGGAATGATCCAAGAGGATATAGAAGACCTAAAAAAAATTAGTCTCAAAATCCAACAAAAGAAACATCATTAGATAGTGCTCACTGACATGATCTTGACACAACTTGAAACACGTCAAAAGGAGACTATACGTGAAAGTTACACTCAGTCAAAGGTCAGAGAGACTAGAGGGTAAGATGTTGAATCACGGCAAAAAAAATGTTTTTTTTCAAATTAGATGAGGATGACGTCAAATCGAAGGGCTCATCAAGAAAATTCCAATGCCACTTGTTTCATGTCAAATGAAGCTTGTACGTAGAAGATATGGATGATCAAAGTTTGTGAGAAAGTAGGTTGACCAGAACCATATAGATGTTGACATCAACATGATGTCAATAGGCTAACATGCCATCCATACAAGTGACATGGAATATTTTGTAGACATGGAACAATAGGATGCTAACACATGGCATCTGAGTCAGTAGTGAGGGGGTTCCATAGTTGGTGGGAACAATCAGCATGTACAGATGAGGTGGACCAATCAAGAAATGACATGTGTCAAACACAGGACCAATAGGAACATGCCATGTGGCACCCCTTTCAACCTCTAGTGGATGTTTATTGAATGGTTTGCTAAAATATTTTTTGGGGGATTCGAACCTCAAACCTACATGATGCAATATTTGCACTCCACCAATATGCAACACAACCACACCTATACTATATATGGCACTGACTTTATTTGAAGATTAGTGGAGGGAAATTCAAAATTAAAAGAAGGGGTTAGTGGTTGGAGCCGCCAACCTCCTCCTAACCAACAAAGGCTCCCAACTACTAGGGTAAGTGGTTTTCTTGGCATAATAAGGGGAGAGAAACATATTTTGCAAAGCAAAATTTGTAGAGACCCTTAAAAAAAAGGGCTTGGGTTTATCTTGAGGCCCTTTTTGAAGAGCTCAATTTTCTTTTAAAGATTTTCATTTGATTTAAATTATACGGGGTCTATGATTTAAAAGACAAAGGATCATTTTAGGGGGTAAAATTAGAATATTTGTAATATTATTACTGGGTTCGGTGATTATAAACCACCCCTTCAAGATTTTAATTTTAATTTCAGAGATATAGCAAATATTTGCAAATATTATTGTTGTAACACTCAAATAGCATTTGAAAATGTATATAAGGGGTGGAATTTTGGTCTTTGGGGGCAATCAATCTCACTTTTGGAGGAACGTAGGCATATTGGGAGGAATTTTTCGAAGGATAGTATTTACACAAAGACACTTGAATTTGTAATCCTTTAAGCATAAAATGGGATTTTAAGGCATTTGAGGCCTAACCCTTGGATGTGAGTAAAGAAAGATAGTGTCTTTAGGTGTTGAGAGAGATTGGGAAGAAATTGACTACATGTCTGAAACTTGGATAGTGTATAGAAGTAATAAAATCTTGGCATCATTAATAAAGTGGTTCCTCATTGAGAAGTGGACCCGGAGATGTAGCCTAAACATATGGGTGAACTCCATTATCAAATTTCTTGTTGTCTCTCTCTATTCTTTTTATGTTTCCTTCTAGAATTTTAATTTCCTCTTTGAGTTTTTATTTACAACATTTAAGTAATTAGCTAATGTTTCATTAATTTGTTTAAAGAGTTAAGTGAACTCAATTCTATAATTTCAATGATTAAAGTACATAATCATGCAGTTTTGTCTACGATCGGGAAAAATCTATAATTAGAATTAAGAGCAAGTTAATTTGTAAACCTTTTAATTATAGATCAGTTGAGATGTAAGAGGGACAAGATGGCATGTAAGTGGAGCTAAATGCTCTTGTAAGAGGCATTTAAGGCCTTTGTAAGAGGCTTTTAAAGCTTTTGGAGGGAAATTTATGAATGGATGGTCGAGGGGAATATTATAAATAATATGCCTTTGTGAGGAAAGTAGGCTAATTAGTTAATTAAAAGAAATGATTTTCATGTGCAAGTTGGTTAGTTGACCATAGGCTCATTTTAACTTGGCAAAGTTAAAAGCTAGAGAAATGGGTAATGAGGATTAGGAGGAGATTAGAGTTAATTAATTCAAAATTAATCAACTTGACTAGGTTAGGGGATTTATGAAATTTGTTAAATAATTAGATTTATTTAATCAAATGAGAGGACATTGGGATTTTAATTAAATAAATTGATTTATTTAATTAAATGTGATGAACATTAGTCCAGAGAGGATGAATTAATCTGATAAAGTTAATTATTTGATTAATAGTAGAAGTTGAGGAATTTAACTAAATAATAAGGATTATTTAATTAATTGGTTAGTGCATAAGCGATTTAGGAGGAAGTGTTGTTAATTAATCAAAATAAGGTGCATTGTACCAATTAGGACTATTTAAGTGTCTATATTTTGCACCTCTTTGAAGCGATTACCCATTGCATTGATTCAAAGACCCACACTGCTAAGATCAAAATTCAAAAAAAAATTGACTTTTTTAGATGACCCACTATTGCCCCAAAGGAAGGAATTATGCTGCTACACTACCCCCTCGAGAGATCACATGAAAATTTTAATTTTTTGGGTTGATCTCACAATAAAGATTCAATTATGGTTTGGCTGATTTAGTTGTAAAAAATAGGTTACAAGACGTGAAAATAGGCTCAAGATGCTAAAAAATGGTCAAAATAGGCTTTGTAGCTTACAAAATAGATGAACAGGCCTACTCAAAAACCCCAATTTCCCACTCAAAAACCTAATTTTCAAGCTTAAATAGGTTGGTTTAGGTCATTTTTAATTCATTTGTGCATTGATCCTTCTAGAATTATTGCAGTTTTTCTCTGAGGTACTGATAGAATGGATGATCATGTGCTTCCCAGACATCAAATGGATCAGATTTGTGAGTTACAACAACCTCTAGATGCAGGACGTTAGGTACACAAATTGAAACTTTTCTTGTTTTCCATGTTTTTGATTCATTTATTAGGGGTTAATGAGGTCAGTCAAGAGTGGCCCTGTAAAGCATCACTCTTTCTTCAGTTGATGTCGCTTTCGATGTTGGTGCATCGCCTTTGCGATATGGCACAGTGTGGCTCAATTGAGGTCCAGAGTCACACATAAAATTCCAACTAACCTTTGTAGAAGTGTGTTGTAGAACCTAGGATGGGTTTAGCGTTGCTCAAAAAATTTGACTCGCCTTTGCTGCAGAGTGTCACATGAGTCTAAATGGTTTTGTGCCACCCTCAAATGTTGACCTACCTTTGAGGAAGAGCATCACTATTGATTTTTGCATTGATTTTGCTAAAAAGAAAACCATTACCATTGCAAATACTGACTCGCCTTTACATTTTTAGGGTTTGGATTTTTTAATTTTCATCACTTTTTGGAAAAATTTTGACATGGTGTGAATTTTGAGTGTAGGGGGTTCTTCACCTGCTCCATTCAAAGGAGCATCGATGTAGGATTCTATGTCAAGTGAGACACTTGATCGATGATGCACTATTCTTCCTTGATGCAATTGGTTTTAGGAACATTGCATAGATGCCAGTGATATGCACACACCTAGCTATGATGACAACTCTAGTTGAGTGATGGTGGAGCAAGAATTAATCATTTCATTTGCCAACTAGAGAGGCCACCATTACCCTTGAGGACATATGGTGAATCTTTCAGATCCCCATCCACAGTGAGTGAATTATTTATGATGTAGAGGTTGGAGGTGATGTGATCTTCTAGGTGCTCAAAGTAAATCAGTGTGAGGTGGATAGTGGCTAGATTGACCTACATCATTATGAGGATATTGCCCTAGATTTGACATTGTTTGTGGATGGCTTGATTTCATGGGTCGTAGTTTCTGATAGATGAGCCAAAGGTGGAAGTGTTGGATGGGGCATAGTGTGGTCCCAAATGATGGAGGAGATGACAGTCTATACCTAGGGCCCAATTATTTTAGCATCTATGTATCATGATATGCACCAGGTGGTATATTGTGGTGCATGCAACATTGGGGTTGGAGTCATATTGCTCCATATATGGGCCTATGAGCACATTGTAGTTTTGTGGTTGACCATTACACTTATGGAGATAGACCATGATGAGCCTGTAGTGTATAGATATGGGGTGATGACAACCATTCATTACACATGAATCATCAACTCTGATGGGATATTTAGATGGACAGTCGGTCTCAGTGGTGAGCATGTTTCTAGTTGTTCTAGCAATAGGTAGAGGATGAGAGAGATGTCCTCAAATAGGTCAGCACTAGCCTCCCTATGTTTAGCCTGATGGTCAGGATGGGTGGTATGGATAGGTGTTTGACTAGCAGTAGAGGCAAGATGGGCAGAGGTACGATGGGGATGTCTGATTGGTATAGTTGGTGGATCAGAGACTACCACAACAACTGCCACAAGGTCTACCACCAGGTCTTGATCCATGGGATGTGTAGATTGTGGCTTTTATGGCATAGGTATGGTAGCTTATAGGTTAGCTTCGGTAGGCCACAATGTAGTTACAGGTGGTCACCTAGGAGAGGGACCAAGCCGAATAGTAGCTATAGATTGTGAGAGGTGAGATTGACCATGAGTGTCAGTTACGACATGATTTTGACCTTGCCCTAGAATAGGAGGTAAGGCACCAAAAATTGCTAGTGGTTGTGACATAGCAGGCACAGGGATAGGACATGGGCTAGCCATGTAGGAGGAAGCCTACTACAAGATGTGCTACTACTAAGAGTGTCCCGAGTAGCATAGACAACCATATTTTTCACATATGAGTGGGAGGTAGCACCAAGTGGCTCCCAGGAGGCCTTCAATAGTAGAGGCATCCATTAGGTTTTCACCTGGTGAAACAGCGGAGCTATGGAGATCAGGAGAGATTTGGATAGCTACTACTAATTTAGACACTTTTTGGATGTACAACTTAATTATTGATGTAGATACATTCATTAGCTGAGGTGATTAGATTCTTGTTTATTATTTTGATGATAGTACACACCGATCTTGATTTGTATCATGACATTTGATTTTTTGATATGCATATGAGATGGCTCTTATGTGACATTATAGAATTTTATGTTTCTTTGTTTCATTCTCTATGGATGTATGGATGCATATAATATGTTATGGATATATATGTATATGTGATTTATGATTTATACGATGATGTTTTATGCTTCATGATGTAATGTATGTAATGTTATGGATGTATGACATAGATGCAAATGCGATGTATGGTTATATTTTTATTTTCAATATCTTTCCTATGTGACAGACCATGATGATGCAAGGTGTATGTATGGATGCATTGGTATACATATATGTGTATGATAAAAATGTGATGGATGATTATGTTATGAGATGCTTAGACTAACAAATCCATATTATGAAAATGCAAATGAAATGGATTAAGATGCTTAGAATAACAAATCTATATTATTCTAAACAACTTAAATGATGATGTAATGCATGTGAAATGGATTTAAGATGCTTAGAATAACAAATCTATATTATTCTAACCAACTTATATGATGATGAAATGCATGTGAGATGGATTTAAGATGCTTAGAATAACAAATTTATATTATTCTTAACCAACTTATATGATGATGAAGTACATGGATTATGTTTCCTATTATGATGATATGCCATGATGATGCAAAATATGTTTATGGTGACATTTTTGTGGATGCAAGATGGATGCATTGATATTTGTTGTTGAATGTCATGATACCTTATTAGTGGGGATTGAAGATAGAAGAATGAGAGGGATCAACCCTTGATTTTGAGAAGATGTAGAAGTCCAACAAGTCCATGAGTCATCGTGACTTTATTAGATATGTTCATGAATGATGATGATATTTTTCTTATCGAGGGATTAGGACATAAATGACACAAATTTCCTTATGTTTGATAAAACACGTAGATACAATCCATCAAGGTATAGACAACTAGGATGGCATGGTAACTAGTGCTATAGAATTTGACTCAATAAATACATAGGAATATCCTTTTTCACACCTGACATACAAAACCTTGCTAAAATTTACATTAGATGCTTTGAACACTTCAGACCAAAACATAGAAATGAAAAACCTTCCAATGTAATATTCAACAAGCTATCCAAAATCCCCTCCATACACACTTAACAAAGCAAGTATTTGCCAAGGTTATATTACAAAATATCCAATAAGTACAACAAATGAAAGATAATGATCATTGCCCCATTCCTTTCTCTCTAACTCATTTTTATAGACATCATCAAAAGGTCATTGGAATGGATGCAAATAAAATAAATCATAAGAAAAGACCAAGTAAACAAACAAGCTAATGTTCTTCGTACCTCTAGCTAAGACTAAAACTACGGTGATGCCTGATGTTGATGACCATTGTAGGAAAGATGTATCCTAGGACATGATTTATTAGATGATGTTGAGACTAACAAGATGATGGGATATTGATACCAAGAGTTGACCAAATTTTTTACCTATTAACCTAGACTTAAGACCTTGATGTTTAGGTTTATTCTTTATAAATTTTCCATATTTGTTTCTACTTGTTTTACCAAAGTTTGAAGATGACGATCAACTTATTGTGAATGGACTTTTATTTGTGAGTGAGTTGTGAAATGGGATGGATGATTTTGGGTTTTTGAATGTTTTTGGTATTTTGAAATGTTTTGAGGCTATTTTGGGATTTTTGAGATGTTTTACAAATGTTTTGATTTTCAAATTTTTTTATTGTTTTTGTGTTTTTTGAGATTTTGACCAACAACCTAACCTAAGGACCTATCTTAGGGGCCTCGGGGGCTGATCAAAGATTAGCCTAAAGGACCTATCCTAGGGGCCTTTGGGGGCTAATCAAATATTATTCTTTCCTATGTTATACACATAGAAGCCTCGTAGTTCGAAATGGTTACTATGTTTTTGAATTTTTCTGTTTTTGACCTATTTTTTGGATTTTGATATGTTTTGGATGTTTTTGGATGTTTTTGGTTTTGTGAATGTTTTTGTATTTTCCAAAGTTTTGAGAGAATTTCAGGATATACATGAGTCTGATCCAATGCAAGTATAGGGACATTCCCCCAGCGTGATGTGATAGACTACCTTGATATAGGTGGGACAAAACTGACCTTATGAATATGCCAAGTAGTACTAACAAGGGACATGATACCAACACAAGATCAAGCTATGATATGAACGCAGATGGGTGATGAGAAGAATAATTGAATGTGATGGAAAGTGATGGAAATTGATGCAAAACAAGCCAAAGAATACATGGTGGATGGAAAGTGCTTATTCACACAAGGCATTTTATTTCTAGGTTTTCACCAAGGTACTTTCCCAAAGTGCTACCAAAGTGGTTTTCACTAGAGGATTTTTTTTCTTTATTGTTTTCAATCCTTTTTCTCTCTTTTTTGGATTTTGATATTTTTTGGTATTTTGGATTTATACCTTGCAAGCTTAGGTATAAAACTTTTTCAGATGGGAGCTGTTGATGGGCTCCTACAAGGGTTCACCTTCTCGTGTGGACAAATGATACACTCTTGATTTGTAACTTTCCATGATGATGAGCATGGTCCCAATAAATTAGGTTCAAACTTACCTTTGCTTCTTGGATTTGGTACATTCTTCTAATTTTCTTTCAACATGAGCTCTCTTACTTGGAAAGACTTACTTTTGATCTTTTTGTTATAGCTCCTCTTTAGATATTTTTAATAAACCTATAGGTGATTCAAGGCATCTAGGTGATGTTCATCCAATAGCTCCAACTCATTCAATTGTGACACCTTGTATTCTTCATCAGTTATAAGATTCTACAAGTCTATTCATAGGGATGGTAGCTCAACCTCAATAGGTAGCATGGCCTCGAATCCATAAACAATGGAATAGGGTGTTGAACCTGTAGGTGTGTGGATGTCAGTTCGGTAGGCCAATAGGGTAGGGTTTAACTACAAATGCCAGTCATGGCCAACTTCATTGACCATTTTCTTTAGGATTTTCAAGATGGTTTTATTTTTAGCCTCGGCTTGGCCATTACCTTAGGGGTAATAAGGGATGGAGAATTCATGTTGGATGTTAAATCTTTGGCATAGCTCACAGACATCTTGATTTTTGAAAGTTTCCCATTATTTGATATAAGGGCTTAGAAAACACCATAGCGGAAGATCAGGTAATTCAAGATGAATTTAGAGATTTTCTTTCCCATGATATAGGTCATAGGGATGGCCTCTACCCACTTTGTGAAGTACTCCATGGTGGAAAGGATGAACTTGTGGCCATTGGATGGGGTAGGTGCTATTTTCCCTCTAAGGTTGAGTCTACACTATTGAAAGGCCAAGGTGTTATAATTGGCTAAAGCTCCTAAACTGGTGCATGGATGAGATCCCCATGTTGGAATTGCATACATTTCTAGACATATTCGGGAGCTTCTCTCTCCATAGTAGGCCAACATTATCCCATCCTCAACAGTTTCTTGGCCAAGTTCATACCACTTGAGTGTGAACCACAAATTCCATCATGTACCTCTATTAGGGAAGTCAAACCTTCCTCAAGGTTAAGGCATTGTAATAGTGTCCCCTCAATACTCCTACAGTAAAGGGTTTCTCCTAGGATGATGAAACAGGATGACTTTTTAACAAAGGTCTTTTTAGGGTTTGGGGTGATGTCATCTAGGAGGATTCCTCTTTTTAAGTAGGTAAATATTTCATGGTACCAGGCATCATCGAGACCAACGATTTCAAACAAAAGCTCAAATTTTGGTACCTCAAAAGCTAGTATGTGAAGCTGCTCAACTAGGAATTCATATTTATGGATTTTTTTGGGATAACTAAAAATGATCCAATCATCACCATAACATCTGTTGCTTTTTTATTTACTCTTGGTATCTACTCAAATGTTATTTTGATGAACTCTTTAATATCCTTGACTAGTTGTTTGTATGGGGTCAACTTGTCATCCTTGGTTTGATATTCATCATTGACTTTATTGATAATCAATTGTGAATCCCCATAGACTTTTAGTGCCAAACTCTACCACTGTACTGCTATTCAAAGTCTTATGACAAGAGCCTCGTATTCTACAATGTTATTGGTGTAGGGGAAGGACAATTAATATGACTTTAGGATACAATCCTCTTGTGGGGTGATGAAAATGATACCCACTCTTGACCCATGCTACGTGTAGGAACCATCAAAGTACACTTTCCAATGGTCTACTACATTTAGGAGGAAGATTGAATCATCTAGAAACTATGATACTAGCAGATTTTTTGCATACATAGGAGCTTCAACCAATTGATCGGAAATTACTTGTCCTTTGATGGATTTTTGTTCCACATACTCAATGCCATACTCTGTCAAGATCATCACCCACTTAGCCATCCATCTTGTGAGAGTTGATTTGGATAAGAGATACTTCAGGGGATCAATCTTGGCGATGAGTTTAATCTAATGGGCCAACATATAGTGCTTGAATTTTTGTGATGCAAATACAACTATGAGGCAGGCCTTCTCAATGAAAGTGTAGTTTAGCTCATGTCATAGTAAGGTTCTACTAATGTAGTAGATGGTCCTCTCTTTCCCTATTTCATAATTCTAAGCTAAAAGAGCACCAAGAGTTGTTGTTGTAGCTGAAATGTAGAGGATCAATGGTTTGTTCAAGATTGGTGGCATGAGGACGAGTGGTGTAATTAAATATTCTTTGATTTGGTTAAATTATGTGTCTCTCTTCTCATCCCACTTGTATGCTACCCCTGGGTGGAGTAGATGAGAACATGGGATGGTCTTATCAGTCAACTATGCTATGAATCTTCTTATTGATTGAAGCCTTCCTTATAGACCCCTCAGTTGTTTCAATGTCTGTAGTGCTTCCATGTCAAGGATTTCTTTGACCTTTATAGGATCTATCTCAATTCCTCTTATTGATACAATATACCCCAAGATATTTCCTAAGGTTACACTAAAGACACATTTATTGGGATTTAGCTATACCTTATAGTATTTGAGCCTATTGAAGATTAGGCCCAATATTGATATATTGTCTTGATGTTTCCTTGATTTGGCTAATATGTCATCCACATAGTCCTCTACAGTCTTTTGGATCATGTCATGAAATATCAAGGTCATATCTCTTTGATATGTAGCTCTGGTGCTGTTTAGCCCAAATGGCATCATATTCTAACAATAGGTGCCCCATGGACATGTGAAGGTTATTTTATGTTGGCCATCATTTGCAATCATGAGTTGGTTGTATCCTAAAAAATCAATCCATTAATGATAACATTTCATGCCCTGTAGTCAAATCCATAATCATATCTATGTTGGGGAGGGGGAAATCATCTTTAGGACATGCTTTGTTCAAGCCTCTAAAGTCGGTGTAGATTCTAATGTCCCCAATGGGCTTGGAGACTAGGAAAAGGTTGGAAACCCATTCTGGATAATCAATGGGTCAGATGAATCTTGCATCAAGGAGTTTCTGTAGCTCTAGTTTGATCAATAAGGCGATTTTTTGATACATCTTTCTCAATTTTTATATCACAGGTTTCTCCTTAGGATATGCTACTAGATGATGGACCACCACTTCAGGATCAAGGAATGACATGTCAGTGTATGTCCATTCAAATTTCACCATCCTTTCTTTTAGAAATGCTACTAGATTTTATTGTTCCTTAGTCAAAAGTGACTCTTCATAGAAAGTGATTTGTGGTGCCTCTTCGGTTCCTACATTCACTGGGTTGCACTTTTCTACTAGGACTGTTGATTTCTCTTGATGAATAACACTAAGGGGAAGATTGAATCCCTCATCCTTTTGCATCCTAGAAAGGTTTTCACCATTGGGTACATCCTTTGTTTTTACTATTTTAGGATAAAAAAGTGTCATAATGTGGTTTTCACTTAAGGATCAAGATGTTACTCTTATATTTTCAATTTTGTGACTAAGAGATTCAATTGTTTCCCCATAGTATGCATGTGTATCCAACTCGATGTCCAACTATGCTTTGTGATCTCCATATGGAAGATTATCCCTTAGTCCCATCAATTTAGATAGAGCTTCATTGTTTTTTAATGTATCCAAGATTGGTGGTCCTCATTGGTCCCAGTTTATGAGTTGGGGGTAAATGAGTTTCAACTTAGTGACTTGGGTATTGGTCTTAAATGATGTGGTGGTTATCATTGAAATCTAGGAATCCTCAAATAAAGTTGGTAGGTCATATTTAGGATCTTCGAAGGGACTACTTTGACTATCTTAATAGGAGCACGTTTTCCAAGAATGTTCACCTTGATAGGGGTACACCCAAGGCCAACATTCTTTGGGTACTTCTTAGGAATAGGGGGTTCTAATAAGCCATTGTCATTTTTCCATAGCTTTTAATTCTTGTTGTAGCCCCATCCAAACATTATCTATAGACCCTTTTGTCCACCTCCATTGGAAGAAAGGGTGTAGGCCTGTTATCTTGATATAGGAGGCCTAATATATCCTCTTCATCTATGACCTCTTTACTCAAATCGCTCCACTTTTTGAAAGTGGTGGGAGATGTTGTGAATTTTTGGAATGTGTCATCATTAGGTTACAGTCTTCCATGAGATTTAGGAGATTGAGGTAACTCTCCCAATACATATGCACCCTTCTGCAAGCTATAGTCCTCACCATTGTCTTTGATTACAACTTTGATACCCAGGATATTCTAGATGATTGGTGTCCTTATTTCAAAAGTAGAGGCCAAATTGGATGGGTCAAAAAAGGATGAGGATGATGGTCCTTCATCATTCTTGGGGACTTGTGGGATTTTATAATATTTGGCTTCTAGATTCTTGAAATAATAGAAGGGTTTGAGGTCACCATGGATCGTAACTTCCTGATTTTGATATGGGAAATTTACACATTGATCAAAAGTGGATGTGATGTCTTGCATCCCATGGATCAATGGATTCCCTAGGGCAATATTATATGGAAGCTCAAGTTCAAGGACTTGGCAGGTGGTTTCCATGATGGCCAACCCAACTTGAATGGGGAGTTGGATGGTGCCTTGGGACACACATTCTTGATCATCGTAGGCCTTGATAGTGATACCTATTGGCTCTCAATTGTTTTTGGTTTTCCCTTGATGTCAAAAGTGGTTCATTGACATGAGAACATATGTTCTAATATGTTGCATTCTTAGATTGGTTGATATATGATAAGAAAATTGGTTTATTCACTTTGGTTGGGGTTATGATATGCAATTATAGTTTTTTGGATTTATATGATGTTGGCTAACAGTGTTTATCTAGTTTATAGATTGATGCTTAGATAGTTCTAGTTTATGCTTGATCTATGATGTTGTCCAACAGTGTTTATCTGGTTTACAGATTGATGCTTAGATAGTTCTTTATGGCATTACTATTACATATCATCATGGCATATTGCTTCGGCAATATAATTGTGTTAATGTTTATTGATTAACTCAGAATATGGAATACTATCAGGTCTCATTACAATTCTTATGACTTTATAAAAGGTCATATGGTAGTAACTTGAATAAGGTTTTGGGCTTTAAACAAATCACATTAATCATGTGATAGCTGGAGAATACATGAAGTGTCGGGCAGGTCTATATGGTTAGTTTTTTGCTTGATCACAATACATAGCATTTGACTTTGTGGTGACAATAGTGTTTTGTTGAATATTGTGGTATTGCCAAATATTTTGCATATGAATTTGGGAAGGTATTTATGTCATGTATTACATGGTTGACATCTCTTGTAAAAGGAATTTGTTTATTTTTTATTCCTAATGAGTATCGGGCATACATTATATGTGTTTAAGTTACCCTAAGTCATTGAGTATACTAGAGGATTAAAATATTACTTTCAAAACTTGGTAAAAGGCATTTCATGTTTCATTTTTTGAAAAATCCCTCATTAGGGCACAAGAGGTAGAGGTTCACATGAAAATGCTAGGGTTTGCAATGATGAATGTTGTCGGTTGCTTGGAGTGACAAAGATTAGATTCACTAGAGAATATTTTTTGGTGACTTTCAGCTAGGTAGGTATGGACCTACTTGATAGATAGTTCTGGTATTTGTTTAATTTTTTTCTTTTTCCACCATGATTAGGTAATGAAAAAAAATCTATCTTGTTGCTTACGGGCTTTGAGACAATTTGTTAAAGGAGTTGTTAAGAATGGTTTTGATTAAATATGTACTGGTTTTACAAGTAAATCTTTGGTTTTAAAATATTATTGAGGGTTGAATAGTTGTTGATTATGTTTAAAACCCTTTAGGGTTTCTGGATTACTATACTTGACTGTAACTGAAAAATTTCATTGTGGTGATATATGTATTTTTTGTTAAAGGGATTTATTAAAGAAGGATTATTTAGGGTTGTCCATTTAAACCCTAACCCAAGTTAGTTTACATCTATTCAAACTACATACAGAGGTTATTATTCATAGTATCTTTAAAAGATGGCTTTCAAGCATTTTTTCAGAGTTACCTAAGAGAGGAATATGAAGCTTCAGTTATATTGTACAAAAGTTGTATTGCATTGAAAATATTTTATTATGACTCTCAGATTATTGTATTTAAAGAAGATGTTCTCATTCTCATACAACATTCTTCAATGTGCTTATTGAAAATATATATAGTCTTCTATTGAGATTCTAGGACCGCAAATTGCACTTCTAAGGTTCTGGTAGAATTCTATAATTGTTATGCATTGTAAAGGAGTTGGTGCTCCTAAATTTTTTGGAGTTGGTGCTCCTGAATTGTAAAGAGTTGGTGCTCTAAGTGAATAAAGTGATATTATTTTTTGAGTGGTTTTTATTCCCCAAGAGGGTCTTCCACTCAGGACAAAATTTTGTTATGTGATGATATTGTGAGTGATTGTCCCTATTAGTTTGAACATAGATGAATAATTTTTTCTTCATTTCTGTAAATGTCTATATCAAAATGTCATGCACAAAAGTTTCGATATTGTTGTGAACATTGATACAAGAAGGATTATAAAAGTATTCATTTGGTCCAATCTAGATCTCAATGCATATTAATGTTTTGTTCATATGCCTAACTCATGATTAATGTACAAGTCAAGTTTTCTCCACAAACTGTCATTTGTTCTCTTGGCTCAAAAGAAAACATAGATTCCTATTTTTTAAAATTGTGACTTTCATAAATCTGATTCACCCCCCCCTCTCAGTGATTTCAATCTTCCAACAATACCTTTCCCTTTCTCAATGAAATCCTCTCAGAATCCTAGATTCTTTATCAACTACAAGGTACAAATGTTTAAGCCTACACCCTCATCCACCAAGACTCTTTTGAAATTTTTATTATGGACCAAGACCTCTAGATGGTGCATGCGGTTATGTGATGGTTGCATTAGGAGGTCATACTAAAAAAATGTAAGAAGATGTGGTGTAGTGATGTGTCTGACCATAGCTTGAAATTGGTTTGCATCAATGTCCATGGGAATAAAGGATGTGTACAAGGCTTTCTCTAGAATATCTCTATGTGCAGGTGATATTTTAAGCAACTCCATGATGGAGATTTGGGTGAGGGTCTTCTTCAGTTGTTCCAAGACACTATAGCCACTAGGATTAGATTTTAGATTGGTAGGTGGTGCCCTAGGCGATGGAGATGGTCTTGGAATAGAGATATTTCCACTACATGTTGTGAATGCACTCTCCTCTAGGCCCTTTGATGTTGATGACAGTTACGAACTCATCAAAACATGCTACAACATGGGCATAGACATGGTTTATGTTGGTGTAATTATTCCCTTTTTTGTTTTTATCCCCTTTGTTATGATCTAAGATCGAATTCGTGTATATCTTGAGATCTTGGTTTCCTATTGGTTGGTCGATGGTTATGGTCTTATCATCGATGAGGTCCTGGATAATATTTTTGAGCCTCATGCAACTAGCTATTGTGTGTCCCTTGATCTTGTGAAAATCACAAAGGTGCTTCTTGTTATTCTAGGGTGGTTTAACTTGAGGTTCTTGGTAATTTTCATAAATGGAGAATGTGATGAGGTTTTCTTGCACTAGCTATTGCATGAAAGATTCAATGGGCTCCCCCAATGGTCTATACTTGCATTTTGGTGTATATTTTTTCCTTGGGGGTGGTCCTCCTTGAGCATTCACATTTTTGACTGTTTGATTATTCGGTTGTTGTTGTGATGGATTTTTTTGTGGGTTTTTTTGATGAATGGGTTGTTGCATGTTGATTTGTGATTGATGTGTGTTATGTTGTGGGTATGTTTGTGTGTTTTACCTTGGAGTGCTAATAAAAACTTTGGCATCAAGAACACCATCGTTAATAATATTTTTATTTTTATCCCGAGCATAAGGTTTGTCATTGTAGCTAGTTGATGGTCTATTATCTTTGTACACGGGTGTGTGTCCTTGTGTTGTGAGGGCTCTTTCAATGTTGAGATCCTTGGGGATTATTTGGTCATATGTTGTGATGCATTGCATTTTAAATTGGAAGGAAAACTCCCCCACAAGATT
The DNA here is from genome assembly GCA_007258455.2 of Sequoia sempervirens. Classification (NCBI taxonomy): domain Eukaryota; kingdom Viridiplantae; phylum Streptophyta; class Pinopsida; order Cupressales; family Cupressaceae; genus Sequoia; species Sequoia sempervirens. Next base: position 20,821 of record VDFB02102525.1, on the reverse strand, counting down.
TGAAATGATGGTTTGAATTTGTTGCTCCTCTAGCATGGACCATTTGCATTTTCTTTCTCTAGACATCCATCATTGTAAGAAGGCTGCAAATTTCTCTCCCCTAGCTTGTTTAAGGTTTAATAGCTCCTCCAAGCTTACATCTATGTCTAGATTAAATGAATAGTTTTATATAAATAAGTCTATGACTTCTTGGAACTTTTTTATTCTAGGAGGTAAGCAGACAAACCATTCAATGTTGGGACCAACCAAGCTTCGAGGGAAGAGTCGCACATTAGATAGGAGTTGTCATATGCCACTTCCATGCAATGTACATGAAATTCTCTGATGTGGTCCTTAGGATTTCCTTTTCCTCTATATTTATCAAACTTTGGTATTTCGAATCCTAGTGGGAATAGGACCATGGAAATATTCCTATCAAAAGGATAGGGGCACAAATCCCATTAAGCATATGATTTCTTCATCTCTTGAGATTTGATGTCTTGTATTTGCTATGAGAGTAATTTGACCTATGTGGAAAGATCATTTTGGGGATTGGGTGGTGGAATGTATGTGTTTTGGGGTGGTATGGTTTGCTTTGTGAATGATGGGGTGGTGTATGTTCCTTGCATATTAAGGATTGAGGTATTTGGTTGGGCTTTCATGTAGGTTTTTTGAATATTTTTTTGTTGTGCTAGCAGTGCTTGTTAGTATGCTTGTTGTTGTTGTTCCAAAAATGCTTGTTGTTGAGCTTTTTTGCTGTTGTTGTGCTACTAGCACCTACTGTTGTGCTTGTTGTTGTATTGTTTTCTACTATTGTGCTATCAATGCTTGTTATTGTGTGTGATGTTGGTGTAGAGCTGGTTGGTAGGTTTTTTGTTGTAAAGATTTCACTTACACTTGTTTTTGGGCTTGATATTGTGCTTGTGCTTGTGCATGTTGCACCGCTTGTTGTGCTTGTTGCTATTGCAAGTCTTGAGCTTGTGCTTGTTGCACTTGTAATTTTTCTTGTAGTAGCAAGACTTGCGCTTGTGATTGTGCTTAGGCTTAATCTTGAGCTTGAGTTTCTTTTTGTGCTTGTTGTGTTTGAAATTGTTACAATGCCTTTTTATATGCTTGTTGTGTTGCTTGCAATGTGATGCTCTAGTGATTTGTTGTGTTGGGGTTTTGAGGTGGGGTGGTGGAATTTTTTGTGATGATATCTTGAGAGGTTTTTGTGGTGGTTGTTGAGGTGGATTTTGTGTGATGAAAAGGGGTTGGGTGATAGATGATGGATTCAGAATTGTATTTGGAAATCCCAAGCCTTGAGAGGTTTGACCTTGCGATGCTTGGGACATTGTTGATGATGTGATCAATGGTTAGGATGAGGCAACTTGGTGTTGTGATATTAGTTGCATGTTTGGATTTATGATTATGGAATTGGTTTGATTAGTTTGATTTGGAGGCAAGGTACTTGATGAAGTGATTTATTTTAAACCTTGGATTAAGGTAGGTGATGGAGTTATGATGGGAGCTAGTGGATATGTTTGTGATGTGCTCGCATGTAGGAGTGAAGATTAAGCATCAAAGGTGACCACTTGTCCAAATAGATCTACTCGTCCTTGTGAAATATTTGGAGTGTACCCTTGTGTATCAAGGGAAAAGGTAGGAGTGGCACGAAAATTGGATGAATTATCTGTTTCATGGAAAACAAGTGGCACATATGGTTGTTGAGGATCTTGTGGGACGATGTTTGGCATACCCAAGACCGTATTTTCCTCCAAGTTTTGATTGTTGACAAGTGGGTTCCCTTGAAGGGCTTGGAGTAGTGAGCTCCCCTTGGTGGTCATGGGTTGACTTGGCACATGAGATGATGATGGTTGGGAAATAGGTTGGAATATGCTTGGAAATGAGGGTATGAATGATGCTTGTGGGATGTTCCCCAAAGGTTGTTCAACAATGGTGCTTATGTCAAAATTGAAAGGGAGATTAGCCCCTTCTTTTTCCAATGCCAACATGTATTAGGTGGGATTTAGTTTCATGACCATGTTGACAAGTCTATGGGTGTCGAGATTTTTTACCAATTTGAGCAACTCATCATGGGAAATCTCTTCGTAATTACTTTGTAATTATTTGTGACATCCTCCACTTGACACCCTTCTTCTTGAGAGTCATATGATGGTGGAAGTGGATTTGGTAGAGTATTGGTAAGGGGTCTTGGATCAAATTCAATTTGGCTCAAATTGCTCATGGTTGGTGTTTCCTTATTTTGCTCCATATTCCTCTTGTGTTGTGATCTTATTGGGACCATAAAATGTTGGGATCAACTTTTTGGGTTAATCTAAATCTAGGTACAAGAAAGAACCTCTAAGGTGTGTTTTAGGATCAAGGTGATATGAAAGATTAAGGGGAGGGTGATATGGATGTTTGAATTTTAAGAACTTTGGATAAATCCTAGAATTTAGGATTTTGATTTTGATTTTTTTGATTTGGATGATGAACTTGTAAACCCTAAGATGTAGATGTGATCTTAGGATGAACTTTTCCAAAGAGGGTGCTAATTTAACTAAGTATGTGAGAAAGGATTCATTCCCACATACCTAACTAAACAAGATGATTTTGATTTTGTTTCAAATGATTTATCAAAATTCTATCATAATGGTGTTTCCAAAGTTCTAGAACATTGTTTGTGGCATGAAAATTTTGATAGATGTTTTGCGGATGGATGAAGATGTTTTGATCCTAAATGAAACTAAAAGGATTTTGTTTACAAGACCAAGGTATTAACGAACATGTTTTACCCTATGAGTAACTCAAACTTAAAAGAACAATACTTTTAATTGAGGGGTTGCACTTGGACATACAAGTTTGGTTCATCTCTCAAAAGGTGTGAAGAAAAATTTCTTACCAGGATATCCCTATTGTGATAGATCTTCAAGATTCTTTTCTTGATACACCTTGGACTATGATGTCTATTCTTGAAAAGTGAGAGGTGGATATTTTTTTAGGGATTTTGACCTTGCGAGAGATCATGGAGAAATACATGTGTGGGGCCCAATTGTGAGTTTATCTTGATTAATGAACTTTTTACCACATCCACTTGTCTTGCTTAAATTTCAAACTAAATGACTTTTTCTAAGAAACCCTCATTCCACAAAGTCCGTTATGTGAAAATCAAGAAGCTAAGACCATAGTTTCCCTAAGTTGAATTTGGAGAGTGTGAATTGAGAAATGAGCCCAAATACTTAGAAGCCTCTAAAGATATAATCCTTAGGGAAAAGCATTAATATTGGCCTCTTCAAAGGTATTCACACTTTTCAAAGGGTTTGAAATTTGATGATTGTTAAATGTTTGTTTCAATATTTTGGAACCAAGCAATGCCTTTAAAAATTGACTCACAAGCAATACGATCCTAGCTCAAGTGGGTATGTATTTCTTAGTAGGCTTACCAATCATCCCCATAAGAGATGATTAATCTATGAAGGTGGAATGGAAAAATAGGCTATGTCAAGGAAATGTATCATCTTGACACACTAAGAAAAAGAGTCCCTTCCCTATTTGCTTTATTTCCTCAACCAAAAACTGAACATGGTAAGTAACTTCTTGGAATGGTGCTATTCTAATGCACTACCTTAAAATATGCTTTGGAAGTAGACTTGGTTGGCCAATACAAACAAGGTTCTTAATGATAGTATTTCAAGAAAAAATGGTGTCTATACATGTGGTGATTCACCCAATGAAGTGGCCTCCCAACACTTAGAAAGATCTAAGGTTTTTTACGCATCGTAAGGATAGTAAGGGAGACATCCATCGATATAGAGCATCCACACCATCTATTTGATGACTTTAGTCACAACCAATTAATTTATATAACAGGTTGAAATGAAGGAACTACTTAGGTTGTTTCCTCTCACAAGTTGGGAGGTAGGCCCTCTAAAGGTGACTCAAAATCAAAGAAAAAGTTACACTTTTGATTGTTTCTCTTCACCCAAGATTGTACAAAGGACAAGGGGAGAGGATACACACTTGAGGTGTGTCCAAGACAAGATCAATCACTTAAGAAAATTTTTCATTTTATCCTTCAAAGAAATAGTGAATTCTTTTTAAGCACCAAATTTGAGTGTGAGTTTTCCATGTTCAATTTTAGCCCAATATAGCAATGATTTAGTAAGTTTGTAAGTTCAATTTTAACCAATTTGAAAAATTCAAAGAAATGGTTAATTTTAAACCCAAAATGAAGTTAGTTGTCCCTAAAATAGAAAATAAAAAGAAGCAATGGATTTCCTAAGCTATTCCAATAAGCATTTCAAAATGCTTTTAATCTTTTAAGTTGATACTTTCTTCAAATCTGCAAACACAGTTCTCAACAACAAAGGTGGCATTGTTTTTCCAGAAGCAATGCTCTAGTGAAAAGAAAAAAGTGGTGCTCTATAGTAAACAAAGAGTGCAAAGGCAACATGATAGTATCAATAGTGATGCTGGATCAAAGGCAATGATCTAGTTGAAACCTACAAAAGAATAGAAACCAAAAAAGTCAAAAGTGACATTATATCAAAAGCAATGCAACAAAGAAATAGTGACAATGATGCAATTCATCAAAAGTGACTCCCTATAATGATAGTGGTGTTTTTTTGTCAAAGGAGACACTGTAGCTCCTAGAAAAGGTGATACAATAAGAAAAGGTGGCACTCTAGCTATGAAAATGGTGTCCTTTCCTGTAACTATAAAAAACATGATTTCAAAGCTAAATTTTGAGATTTTTAGATGGTTATCCCTCCTTCTAGCACCAAAATGTGGATGATAAACTACACCAAACTAATCAAAGACAAAAAAAAACAAGGTTAGTCATTCAAATAGGAAAAAATATCATCCCCTATGAAATTATTGATCAAACAAAGAGATGAAAACATGAACAAAAGCATAAACACAAAGCAAATGAAAGCATGTAAACAAACTAAGTAGATCAAACCTCCATCCCATAAGGGGATTGGTGTCACTTTGATGTTGAATGTGGCCCTTTCCCAATCCTGTTGATAAGCTCCAAGATTCTTTGATTCCAAGTGTATGTGATTGTGATGCAAATGTATTAATAACCTAGTTGAAGTGATGAAAATGAGTGATTGCTATGCATCAATGTGCCTCTAGTAGGATTGCATGAGATTGTAGATCCATATTCAATAGAGAAGTGTTCTATTTATAGGACTGAAGGGTTGAATAATGGATGAAATTGGAGGATGTGGAACTAAAATGGGGATAATAGCATTGTGACACTTGTCACAAGGATATTGAAAGCCATGGGAATGTGTTTGGAACACATTTTGAAGAATGTGAAGAATTAAGGCATGTAGGTGGATTTGTAAGAGAATATAAGAGAATTGAAGGCATATGGTTGAGATGTAAGAGGGACAAGATGGCATGTAAGTGGAGTTAAATGCTCTTGTAAGAGGCTTTTCAAGCTTTTTGAGGGAAATTTATGAATGGGTGGTTGAGGGGAATATTTTAAAGAATATTCCTTTGTGAGGAAAATAGACTAATTAGTTAATTAAAAGAAATGATTTTCATGTTCAAGTTGGTTAGTTGATCATAAGTTCATTTAACCTTGGTGATATTAAAACTTAGAGAAATGGGTAATGAGGATTAGGAGGAGATTAAAGTTAATTAATTCAGAATTAATCAACTTGAGTGGGTTAGGGGATGTATGACATTTGTTAAATAATTAGATTTATTTAATCAAATGAGAAGACATTGGGATTTTAATTAAATAAATTGATTTATTTAATTAAATGTGATGAACATTAGTCCGGAAAGGATGAATTAATATGATAAAGCTCATTGTTTGATAGTAGTAGAAGTTGATGAATTTAACTAAATAATAAACATTATTTAATTAAATGGTTAGTGCATAAGTGATTTAGGAGGAAGTGGTTTTAATTAATCAGAATCAGGTGCATAATATCAATCAACACTATTTAAGTGTCTACAAAGTACCCAATTTTTTTTTGTTCCCTAGACTTTGAGTAAGGTCAAGTTGAGTTGCAAGACTAGATGAAACTATCCTAGAAGTTAAAGGTTGGATTGGTACATGTGATGAGGATGGTTGTGTGATGGATTGAATGATATTTTGGACCAAGGGCTATGTGATAGATGTTTGAGGAGTAGATGCAACACTCACCAAAGGTTATTCTCTTAGTGTATTCAAATCAATTGTGGAAGGGAGTTTAGTTCCCTTTTCCAATGCTAACATGTATTAGGTTGGATTCAATTTCATCATGGTGTTGATGAGAGGTTGAGTCTTAGGATCCTGTTGTAACTCAAGTAGTTCATCTATGTTAAGATCATAAAGATTATTGGAACATAATCTACGTGGTACCCTATTTCTTGTGAATTTTGAGGTGGATTTTATGATGGATTTGTGAAACATCTAGGATTAAATTATTGCATTACAAGGTTTTGTTAACTTAGATCACTCATGCTAGGTAAATTTTGGTTTTTATCCATATCTCTCTTGTGTTTTGACCTTGTTGCTACCACAAAACTTGGATCAAATTTTGGAGTAGTATGATGGGATTTGTATTATTGAAACTCTTGAGTTGACACAAATATTTCTAAAATTGAACCTCTAAGGTGTTTAGGACCAATGATATTATGAATGATGAATGGATGAGTGATGTGAATGATAAGGAACTCTCAGTTTTGGGAAAAACTAGACTTAAGTTTTGATATATGTTTGATAAGGATGCTAATGAACTTGTAAATCCTAGAAGAAAACTTGTAACTTTAGGATAAATTTGTTCAAAAAAATTTGTGCTAATCCAACTAAATGTGTGAAAGGGGATGTGTCTCCAAACATGTAGCTAGGTTAAATGATGTTTGATGAAAAATTTGGTCTAGGAGATTTGTTTATCCAAAATTTAAAGTTGTTGGTAAGATGAGATGTTTGACGTTTGATTTCAATGTGTTGGTTGATGTTTGATCCTAATGTTTAGACATAAGAGGGACTTATGACAAGATCAAGGTGTTGAAAGACATGAATTTTCCTTTGAGTTTTTAAACCTAAGAGACCAATGATTTTTTGATGAAGGAACTCTGGTATGATGTTTGAAGGTGTAATAAACCAAAAATTGATTTAATAAAAAAAAATTATGCATGCATTTACTTATTTTCATTTGTTATTGAAAAACCAAAATGTTTTGAAAATAGGACCAAGGTAATACCTGATTTGTGGTTCAATTCTTAAAATTAAATTAATTTGAAATTGTTTTTACCACATGGATATCTTGATTATGTCTGAATCTAAAATTTTTACAACCAAGAAAATGGTTTTCAACAAGCTCGAATTTTGTGAAAAATCAAGATGCTAAAGTCATAGTCCTCTAGGTTGACTTTAAATAATGAGTAGATATATGAACCCAAATGCTAGGAAGCCACTAAGCTATTTTTTAAAATAAAAATAGATATACTTAGGGACATGCAATAGTATAGTGTTCTTCAAGTGTACTCCATTATATTCAAAGGGTTTAAAATTTTGTGACAATGTTGATGTTTCTTTTTGAGTTTAAATGTCAAGAAATGTATTTACCAACTCAATGGGTGAGGGGATAATTTTGTGAGCCTTCTTCCATAAGACTTACTAGTTTAGCTCAAACAAATTAATCAGTGACAACCTAAAGGAGTAAAGGTACATTTCTTCATAGTAGGCTTACCTCACCCCCGAAAGAGTGATGTAATCCGAGTATATGGAGGGGTTGAATATGAAATAAAAAATTCATGTACCACCTTGATACTCATAGATTTGTAAAAGAGAATGAACTCTTAAGCCTTACGCCTCAAACATAAATCAAATGTGGTAAGTAACTTCTGGGAACGGTGTTATTCCCATGCACTAATTTGAAGAATTATTTTGGAAAAATTGGATGGCCTCTAGATACAAAGGTTTTTAATGACACCATGAAAACCATAGGTATAATTTAGATGGGAGATACCAAAGTCCCTAGCTTCCCCTAAGTGGCCCATTTGTTTGCATGAGAGTAGGCTTGCAAGGTATAACATCCATAGATTTATGCTACTTGTGTTTTCACATACTTTTATATATCCTATCAATAAATGTTCTTTAGGGCCACCTTGAGTTTTCCATTGCATGATGTATCTCAAAGTGAGTCCCTCTAATAAAATAAAAAAGGAATTTTATTTCTCTTCACCCAAGATCACACAAAGTGCAAGGGGAGAGGATACATAGCAAGCCTTGGGTGACTCAAAAAGATGTAAAATATGAGAATTTATCTTCACCCAAGATCACATGAAGCACAAGGGGAGAGGATACACAGTAAAATTTTACCAATCATAGCAATCAAATTATACGATGATTCATTTTAGTGCACTAAAGATAAATTTTATGTTCATTTTAATCACCAAAATTGAGTGTGAATTTTTCTTGTTCAATTTTAAACCTAAGGGAAAATGATGTTGGTTCAATTTTAATCCATCTTGAAAATGTAGGATAGATTGTTCATTGTTAATCCAAATTGTGTAAGGAAGCTAAGTTAGTGGAAAAACTTCCTACACTAATCTTGGGAGGAGAATAATGCAAAAATGTACAGATCTTTAACAGTTACAAAAACTTAAATAGAAATAAACACAAATATCATGCATACCACAACACAATGATTTACGTGGGGAAAACCATTTTGGGAGAAAAACCCACCCAAAAGCTACTCCAATATATTATTCAATAAAATCACAAATATCACAATATACTGTAGAGAGCAAGCTTCTGCTGCAGAGTATCACCACCAAAGATCATACAGACAACATGACCAAGTATTAGATCTTAGCCATACCACCATCTGCTAGCTAATCATAGCAATAACATCCCTATAAAATAAGGATATGTAATCTAGAAGGATGAAAGACAAGCAGGCCATCCACCCATTAGATCTAAAACCTAATAATTAACAATCTAGATTTACAATATATCATTTATTTTAATGCATGTCACAGGCATTTAGGAGTTTCTCAAAAAATTAACAGACACTCACATTTCGGCCTCAACACTACCCTGCTCTATTGTATATTACACCTATCGTGTAACTAGGGAAATATATATGCTTAGTTAAAGAAGTAACAACATTCATCAGTATCTACCTTAACAAATTCACCCCTCACACTTCCCATGTCTCTAACAAAAATGACACACCAGACATCAATGTTCTTGAATCCTAACATGAAATGTTGGCCTTTTGCCAGATATATCACACTCTAAATCATTGCAATAAATGTCACCGAGACCCTATTTTATTTAAATAATGAACACAATATCGTAATCCAAAGTCGGATACTGCATACAAGCATGAGTAGCTATCAAGACCTACTTCCCAAAGAGTGGACAAAGAAACGTAGCCTTTTCTTACTCATCCAACTAATTGCACCACCAAATAAAGTAAACACATAAGCACTTGTGGATTTCCTTACCATCAACATCACTCGCTTCACCGAATCCACATAACTTGAATATCAAGGGAAATATTTTCTTCATTCATATTACTATGATAACACAAGGAATACTCTAAGGTACCACACAAATATTTGAAGACTCTTTTAACTGCATCCCAATGAACTCTACTGGGATTAGACATATATCTAAAAAGAACTCTCACTGCTTGGGAAATGTTTCTGTCTATTAAGCAACCATATAGTATATATATAAACTTCCAACTCTAATTTGGTAAGAAACTTTACTCATGGCTTCGACCCCATGGGGATGTTGAACAATCTAAAATAGATAACTTCATTCTAATTGAAACAAGAACACACAATGGTCTACAATCCTACATATCAAACCTCTATAAAATTGAGTTGACATACCTACTTTGGCCAAGCCATAGATTTTTGTTCACTCTATCCCTTTTCAATTACATCCCAAGAATGTGTCTATTTGTACCAAGATCTTTCATTTCAAATTTAGCAACAAGTTGATATATCAGTTTTGAAATCATACCTTTCCCTTTGCCAATAAATAACATATCATCAACATATAATGCAATAAATAGGAAATAGTCACCATTGGTTTTATAATAAACACAATGATCTGATTTAGAATGCTCAAATCACAAACTCAACACATATGTATCAAATTTCTGAAACCACATCGTAGGACTCTATTTTAATCCATACAATTATCTCTTCAATTTGCAAACCAATTTACTTTTACCTTTCACCATGTAGTGCTCTGGCTATGTCATATAAATATCCTCCTCCAAATCACCATGAAGGAAAGTATTTTTCACATCCAGTTGCTCAACCTCTAAATCATAAGCAACATCAATAGAAAGAAAAAATCTAATGGATTCCAATTTTGCAACAAGAGAAAATATTTGACCATAATCAACACCCTCAACTTGAGAGTAACCCTTTGCAACCAACCTTTTTTTGTACTTCTCAATACCTCCATCTAAACCAATCTTTTTCTTCAACACCCATTTGCAACCAAAATTTTTTTGTCCTTCAGGAAATGGTACAAGATCCCATGTATCATTATTTTTCAAATATTTCATTTATTCATCCATAGCAATCTTCCAAGATTTTGCACCATTCATACCTAGCACCTCTTCTACAAATCTAGGTTCATCCAAGTTAGTATTAAAATAAAAAATACATATCCAATCACTAGGTGAATACCTTTTAGGTGGTTTTCTATGCCTTGTAGACCTATGAACAAGCTAAGTTGGAGGTTCTTCCTCCTCTTCTAAAGATTCAGAGCTAGATGAGCTCTCTTCAACTTCTTGTCAATTCTTGGGCCTTGATTCAACTTTCTCAAGTGTAGAAGGAAATTGGATCACATCTTCCTATTTACTTTGTTCTAGCTGCAATATACCGGAAGAATGCTTAGTTTCTATAATAATAACACTTCTACTATGTATTACATTCTATACAACAAGATCCCAAAGCTTGTATTCTTTCACACCATAACCATATCCAATGAAGATACACTTCACAACCTTGTTATCCAACTTTGTTCACTTCTCCTTTAGCACATGTGCATATGCCTCACAACCAAAAACCCTAAGATGTATTAATGAAGGATTAAAACTTGACCATGCCTCTATAGGTGTCTTATAAACATGAGCTGATGTAGGAGAATTATTAATAAGGTAATAGGCAATGGCAACAACTTCAGCCAAAAACCTTTGTTCTAGACCAACACCACTCAACATATTTGGTGCAAGTGCACCCTAGGAAGGATATGCCTCCATGAGGAAACTTCGAGTTTTTGATTTAAAAACAATGTCCTAATGTTGTAATAAGGTCAATTTGATCATTTTGAGTTTGTTTTAGGTCATTAGTAATCATTTTTAGGTCATTGGATACAAAATGTAAAAGTTGCACAAATTGACAAATGTTGTCAAGAGCAATATTGTAAAAAAATGAAATAAATTTGTAAAATGGAGGAATGTGAAGAGTTAGGTAGTTGAAAAGGTGGTTAGAGGAATTTTTTGAGGTTTATAAAATCTTTTTTAAGACTCTCAAACTTTGAGGTTGGATTAGGAATGATGTAGGAGAGATTAAATTAATGAAATACTTTGTTTTTTAGTTATGTACCAACATTTTCTATGTTTTAGGCCATTGTACAACCATGTTTTGTGCTTAAAAACTCTCCTCATCCATTTTATATGTTATCCATGTGAATCCAATTTATTGTTCTTTTGGTTTCATTAAAATCCATTTAGAATTGTGAAAGTTATTGACAAATTAGTCCATGTGGGTAAAACCCTGTTCTAGAGTAACAATGTGCAATGAAAATTAAGTTTCTCTCATTTTCACCATTGAAAAATCTTGTAAATTGGTGAGAAGAACATTTTATGAGTATTATAAAGGATCACAAAGTTGTTGGACCTAAGAATATGGTTTGGGGCAGTTTCTATGAAGCCCTAGGTCTATAAATGTTGTAAAAGACTGGTAAAACCTGAGTATAGTGGAGTATTATGAGATTTGATTGTGGTATTTGAGTCATTTATGGGTGATGTTGTTTTTAAAAGGTGCCAAGGTTTAAGCGGGTCCATTTCCTGATTTGGTTTGGAGTATTGATAAGTTTGAGGCATTTGGTTATTGACTGTCCTGTCTGGATAGAGTAGCCATAGTCCTAATTAGGACAATATTTGCAAAGATTGTTGTCTTCCACTTTGTGTGGCCATTGACTCATGTGAAGAGAGTTAAATTGTGGAGTCTTGAATTCCTTTTAACTAGGTTGAGAGTTAAGAAGAGTATTCATTTGTTGTATGTCTAATTGAATGGTGACAGTTACAAGAATTTTTGGGCCTTCTTCTTAGTTTGAGTGTTGCGAACCAAGTTATTTTGTGAATGAAAGTTTCCTCAAAAGAGAAGTTGTTCAATTTAGTGATCTGAGTTGTTTGACCCCTAAATTGTCATCAGTTTGGTATCAGAGCTTAGAAAGGTCTGGGAAGAGAAATATTTTGTGAGTTTGTGGTTGTACGGTTGTGTGTGTGTGTAGGTTAAGGAAAGAACCTGATGGCAAAGAGACTAGGTAGATGAAAAGTGGAAAGACCTAGGTGAGGCAAAGTGAAGTGGAAGAAAGGAGAGAATTTCTTGTGAAGATGTATTTACTAAGAAGGAATTTGTAGGAAACAAAGTTACAAAAGAAAAAATAAAAAGAGAGGAAGAGGAAAGAATAAAAAAAGAGGAAAAGAGAGTTTGAGAGGGAGATAAGATAGATAAGGAAAGCTACATGGAAGAGATGATGAAGAGGTATGAAGAAGAGATGGAGCAATTTCTTAGAAAATAATTTAGTTGGTGCTTACCAATGAAGAGTAAAATTTTATGGCCCATTCAAAAGATAGTCAAAAGGAAAAGAAAAATAAAGATAAAAAAGGAAGAAGTTTTTGAAGATGCAGAAGAAGAATTCATGGATGAATAAAAAGATATTGTAGCCATTGCCAAGCACGAAGATGAAGGTGAAGGAGTAACAGAGGGAAAGGACCTAATTTCATAAGGAGAAGATATTGAGTTGGTGTCAAGATTAGATGAAGAGAAGATCAAGGATGAATTGATCTTGGAGACTTACAAAGAGTTGAAGAAAGATGGAGGTATTGTGATAGAAAAAATGTATCATTTCTTTGTAGTAATAATATTTTGGATAGGGAAAAATTTAAAGATCAAGATGCAACAGATTGAAGAAGCACAAAAGGAGATGACAACACATCATGGCATGAAGAAGCAAATTCTCGGTGGCAAGACAAGATGGAAGCATGTTGGCATAGACCAACTTAAAGAAAAGGTGAAGATGATAGTTGTAGAGCATAAAATATTACAAGGAGGAGCATTGATGATCCAAGAGGACTTGGAAGGTTTTATTGGCTGGGAGAATGGTGCAAGTGCACCCTAGCAAGGATATGCCTCCATGAGGCAACTTCAAGTTTTTGATTTAAAAACAATGTCCTAATGTTGTAATAAGGTCAATTTGATCATTTTGAGTTTTTTTTAGGTCATTGGTAATCATTTTTGGGCCATTGGATACAAAATGTAAAAGTTGCACAAATTGGCAAATGTTGTTAAGAGCAATATTGTAAAAAAATGCAACAAATTTGTAAAATGGAGGAATATGAAGAGTTAGGTAGTTGAAAAGGTGGTTGTAGGTGTTTTTGAAGGTTTATAAAATCTTGTTGAAGTCTCTCACACTTTGAGGCTGGATGAGGAATGATGTAGGAGAGATTAAATTAATGATATACTCTATTTTTTAGTTATTTACCAACATTTTTTGTGTTTCAGGCCATTGTACGGCCATGTTTTATCCTTAAAACCTCTTCTCCTCAATTTTAGATGTTATCCCTATGAATCCACTTTATTATTCTTTTGGTTTCATTAAAATCTATTTAGAATTGTGAAAGTTATTAACAAATTAGTCCAAGCGGGTAAAACCCTATTCTAGGGTAATAGTGTGCAATGAAAAATAATTTTCTCTTGTTTTCATCATTGAAAACTCCTTTAAATTGGTGAGAAGAATGTTTGATGAGTATTCTAAAGGATTAAAAAGTTTCTAGACCTGAGAATATGGTTTGGGGCGGTTTCTATGAAGCCCTATGTCTATAAATGTTGTAAAATACTAGTAAAACTCGAGTACAGTGGAGTTTTATGAGATTTGTGTTGGCCTTTCCATTGTACCAAAAGATTGACCTATCAATTCCTGATACAAGCTTTAGTTAAGATCCACTGGAGGTGGTTAGACCATGTAACAAACCTATGCATCATACTGCAAGGAAGACCAAGGGACACACTATCTTGCAACAATCCCCCCCAGCACAAGCAAGGGGTTTGAACTTGTGACCAACTCTGATACCAATTGTTAGCCTTGTCATTGCAGACTGACCTTTCAATGCCTAATACATGCTTTAGTTAAGATCCATAGGAGGTGGTTAGACCATGTCACAAACCCAAGCGTCGTGCTACAAGGAAGACCAAGGGATGCACTATCTTGCAACAATTTGATTATGGTCTTTGAGTCCTTTATGGGTGATGTTTTTAAAAGGTTCCAAGTTGTAAGTGAGTCCATTTCCTAATTTGGTATGGAGTATTGATAAGTTTGAGGCCTTTTATTATTGACTATCTTGTTTGGACAAAGTAGTCATAGTCCTAATTAGGACAGTATTTACAAAGATTGTTGTCTTACAATTTGTGTGGCCATTGAGTCATGTGAAGAGAGTTCAATTGTGGAGTCTTGAATGCCTTTGAACCAGGTTGAGAGTTAAGAAGAGTCTTTATTTGTTGTATGTCTAATTGAATGGTGACAAGAAGCCTATTTAGGCCAATTAAGGACAATCCATTTTGAGAGTTCTCATATTTGATATGTCTAAGATGGGAATTGGTTTTGAGTCAATCAATTTGAAGTTGATTAATTTTTTTGAGGTATCTATAATAATTTTTGGGCCTTGTTCTCTATTTGAGTGTTGTGAGCCATGTTTTTTTGTGAATGAAAGTTTCCTCAAAAGAGAAGTTATTCAGTTTAGTGATATGAGTTGTTGCGTAAAGCATGACTAGTTGAGTTGTTTGACCCCTACATTGTCATCAATATTCATATCCTTCTCCATCAGTGTCATGTTCATTCTTTCTACGACTCCATTTTTTTGTGGAGAATATAGAGTTGTCTTATGTCTATGAGTACCACAATCTTTACATAATCTATCAAAATCATTAGAGAAAAAATCACCATCATTATCAATCTTCCAACATTTCATTTTCTTTCCAATTTGGAGCTCAACCATTTCTTTAAATTCTTTAAATCAAATGAAAACTTCATTTTTACTCTTTAAAAAATATACCCATGTCCTCCTATAATCATCAATAAATGAAACATAATATATGGATTTACCAATTGAACGAAAATCTATAGGACCAAACACATCAGAATGAATAAGATCCAATACACCACAAGATTTATGAGAACTCGAGTAAAATTTAAAGTGATTTTTTTTTTCATAAATGCAATTCTCACAAAAATCAAATTGAAGATTACAATTAGATAGACCTTCAACAAGTTTTTTATTTTTCAAGGTCCTTAGACCCTTTTCTCAAATGTGGCCAAATCTCTAGTTCCATAACATAGTTTTCTTCACAAGTAACTTTGTCTCAGAAGAAAGAGCACCCTTAGGTACCCAAAAGCCATGGCCATCTGTTGAAGGTCAAACCCTCACTTCTTCCATAGACTTTCTTTTCATAGAAGTACTATTACACTCAACAGTGCATGCATCAAGATTATACAATGTCCCATATTTGAAAATATAGACATGTAAAATATACATGCATCTAATCCAGATTCACTAATTTCATTTTAATAAAATAATCTTTATCTAATTAAAATTCATCAAATCCCTCTTTTAATTGAATAAACTAATCTTTATCATCATATTTGTCACTTTAATTAAATAAATCAAGTTTATTTAATTAATCTCCTAAAGTTATCTCTTTAATTAAACAAATCAATTTTTATTTAATTAATCTCCTAAAGTTCCTTAATTTAATTGAATAAATCCAAATATTTAATTAAATCTCTAATGTTCTTTATCTTCTCATTTAATTTAAATCAATCCAAATATTGAATTTGAATGTCACAATCAACTAACCTCCATTAAAATTAATCAAATCATGATTAATGCTAATATAATCCCCCAATTCTATAGATTTTGTAACTTGCACCAATAAATAATTTCTTTGATTTAATAAAATCCCTAATTACTTTCAAAATGGCATCAAAAAGGGAATATTCCTCCAAGTTTGAAAAGTCCCTCCAAAAGGACTTGTCCTCTTCAACATGGCATTAAATCCTCTTACATTATCTCTTACATGTCTCCAACTTGGCATTTAAGACTCTTTCTTCTCCCTCCAACAAGCCAACTTTCAAAATTTCAAAATCCACCTAATATCATTTATTGTGCACATTCATCAAAATGTGCTCAAGTTTCCTCCATTCACATCTTGACAAGTGGCATTTGGCCATTGGATATTAAATGATCCCACATTGCTTCATTTTGCTCATTCTTCCATCTTGTTCTTCTATAAATAGAAGGATTTCCTTTGTATTTGGGATCCACAACTTAGAGAAAAGTTACTATCTTCACATTTAGAGAAAATTCATCCATTCCCATAGCATTTTCTATCATCATAGATAGGTTATTGTAGATTTCATCAAGGAGCTCATTGTTCATCATCACCAAGCGGATCAATCCTCATCAAGCTTGCAAAGGAGTTGGGAAAGGAACAATTTCCACATCAAATTGGCACTAATTCCCCCATGGAATTGAGAGTTTGCATGTTTAAATAGGATTTAATTGCTTTTCTTTTTTTGTTCTTCATTTCTTTCCTATTTTGAGTATTGTAGATGAATTTCATGGAGAATCTTAGTTATAACTTGCATATGGATCTAATTTTGTGTTTGTTTACTATGTTTGTGTAGGTCTAGGATTGGGGTTCACATTTTAGTGCTAGAAGGAGGGAAAATCTCAAGTTCTTAACATGTTTTTTGACAAAATTTGGTGGTTTTTTGTGATTTTTTGTGTCTATAGGAAACTACGGTGCTATCAGTCCAACAATGCCATACAGTGACGCTAGCCTTCCAGCAATGCCATAAAGCAATGTTGAAAACTCCAAACTCTGCCGCTGAGGTCTTCCTGCCCAAAAATTTCAAATTTTCAAACTGCAACGCTAGTCTATTTTTCTGACGTTGGGTTCTCAAACTTTAAACTATGTCGCTTACAAAAATATTGTTGCAATTGTGCTCTCTGTTCTACTGCAGAGTGCCACTATCAAACCTAGCAGCACTATACAATTCCATTGACTTCCTTAAAATGTGACGCATATGCGGGTTACACTGTCGGGGTGGGGTAAAGGGTCAAACTTCAAGTTATTTCGACATGTGCTTTTTTGCTTTTGATAATTTTGAGCTATTGACCTATTTTCTACCTCATTTTTTCTTGGATTAATCAATTTTTGTAGGTGGAGGAAAGGAAAGAGCAAGGAGGAGTTTGGAGTATAACATCATTTATCCATTATATCTAGTGTCTTTAGACACTTTTTTTTGGGAAGCAATTATAATTCCAAGTCTAAGGACTTTACCCATTCAAGCTTTTAGAACTTAATAGATTTCAATTTGGGTTTAAAACGAACAAGAAAAAGGGTTAAAAAGAACTTTAGGAAAACTTACTATATTTTGTTTAATGTTAACAATTGAACAAACAACTTTCATCTTTCCTTTTGGTCCTTTAAAAAGAATCTAATCATTGCTTTGAGGATTTAAAATGAACATGTGCATCTATGTTTTGTAATCACTTACCCAAAATAATAACATCTAAAAGATGTATGCACTTCTCTCAGGCCTCACAATGATCTTGAGAATCAAATGGATTTCGATGATATTAAGTTGTGTAAGTGATTTCCTACACACTTTAATTTGGATTCTAAAATTGAACAAATCTTGCGAGTGTGAGTTAGGTATATCACATGTGTTCTCTCTTTGTTTCTCAACAAATATTGATCGAACTACATATGTATTTGTTCACTTTTGTTTTATCTTAGAGGGCCTGCCTTGTGGGAAAAAGTAATCACCCAAGGGAATGACCCAATCGGGAACACGCTAAATCCAAGCGACTTCCATCGGGGATATAAGTGTGGGTACTTGAGGAAAGGAAAGTATCACGAGCATTGTTCTAACAGGAAGGGAAAAAATGGTCTCTTATTGTATGGATGATCCCCTACAAATGGAATGCTTGCATTAAAACCCCTTGTTTACAAGAAAAAAATCCTTAATCTATTTGTTGGTGCAAGAATGATCGTTTTGAAGTCACCTCACAACTTTATGGATTTTAGTAGAGATGAGAAGTATGCCATGGGAGATTCATGGGTATTGATGCTTGTCTGACCCATAGAAGTGAGTTCTGTGGAGGGGAGCCAGCATGGTCAGGCATCTAATCATCCACTAAAGTAGGCATAGATGGATTTATCCAAGTGGGGATTCAACAAATATTGTCTCAATATGCATAGGGTTGTACATGTTCTTGAAATAAAAACACTTTACTTGGTCATAAACATTGGAAAAGAAACATCCAACATCATCATCAAATTTCAAACCCTTTAGGAAGTGAATACCATTGACAAAATTCAAGTGTTATTGCTTTTCCTAGGGATTCTATCCTTAGATACTTCTAAACATTCAAATTTATATCTCAATTTTCTCACTAAACTCAACAATAGGAAACTTTTGCCTTGATTTCCACATAATGGACTTTGTGGATGAGAAGAAATTAGGACATTAGACATCTAGTGGGAAAACCTAATCAAGAAGTGTTTGTGGTAAAAGGAAGTCACTAAACAAAGATAAAGAACAATTTAACCCCACACATGTGTTCTTTCAAATGATTTCCCACAAAATCAAGATTCAAAAACCAAAGACCAAGGGTCTTAGTCACAAAGATCACAAGAAAAATTTGGCTATGCTTTCTGAGTTTAGGGAAAGATTGACTTTTAACTTGTATAAACATGCATCAAGAAATAATCCCAACTTATACTCATTTTATTATTGTCAAAATTCAACACTTTTTCAAAGGTTTGAACATTTTATTTAGGGTAAAGTGTGTTCTTCAAAACTAAGGTCTTGTAAACAAGAGTTTTTTAGGTACACATAGGATCAAATTCAACCTTCATCCATCTTTCAAACATCAAACCAAAATCATCTCACCAACAACTCTTGAAAATTTTGAAACCATCCTTTATGCTAGACTTTTTGGCAAATCCATGAATCAAAATCCTTGAGTCCAACATCACATCATCTTGTTTGGATAGGTATGTGTAGATGCATCCTTCTCCATATCCTTAGCCAAATTATTATCAAATCATCTTGTTTGGTTAGGTGTGGGTAGATGCATCCTTCTCCCTACACTTAGTCAAATTATCATCTTGTGAACATATTTATCCCATAGATAACATCCAACATCTTTGGGTTTATTCTTTCGTTATCCAAATCAATCAAAATCCAAGAATCCAAGAATCCAAAATTCAAGAATCAAATCAAACAATTCCAAATCCAAGAATCCAAAAAAGTCCCAAAATTCTACCATCCCCCTCAAGATCTTCTAAGAGTTTAAATCATCCATATCATCCATCTTTTATGCATTTCACCGTCACACCTTTGATCCTTAAACATCCTAAATTTTCTTTTTTGAGCCTCATTTTATGGTTCAAACTAGATTGCAACACAAGAACATGGAGTACAACAAAGAAACATCAACTTCAAGTGACCTAAGTCAAACCGCACCCGAGATCAATCTTGTTGGACCTAGCAACTCACTACCCAATCTTTCTCTCATAACACAAGATCCTCAAGAGGAAGGGCAAGTAAAAGATATCAACAATATAGGGATGACCCAAGATGAGATCACCAAAATGCTTCAAAACCCTGATAACCACTGAATTGTTAGAGCCATGATGAAACTACATCCCTCCCAATACATGCTTTAATTGGCAAAAGAAGGAGAAAAACTCCCCTCTGATTTCGATGTAAGCACTATTATGGAGAAGCCTTTTATACTACTTGTACCATTCACCTCACCCACTCAGAGCATCATCCAACCCATTCT
The DNA here is from genome assembly GCA_007258455.2 of Sequoia sempervirens. Classification (NCBI taxonomy): domain Eukaryota; kingdom Viridiplantae; phylum Streptophyta; class Pinopsida; order Cupressales; family Cupressaceae; genus Sequoia; species Sequoia sempervirens. The sequence goes on along the minus strand of VDFB02102525.1, from coordinate 734 downwards.
ACAATCCACATCATCCATTGCTACCACACAACCCATTGTCAACAAGGGGAGTTCACTACTCCATGCGCTTCAACAAAATCCCCTTGTCAATAATCAAAACTTGGACACTAATACCATCACGGGTACATTAGGTACCATGCCTAAAAATCCCCTACACCAATATGTCCCCCTTGTCTTTCAAGATAACAATGGTGTGTCCACTTTTTCCACAACACTAGCATATGTTCTTGACCCACAAGTTTCACTCCCATTGGTACAAGCAGGCTTATTCGAACAACGCAGGCTCTTCGGAGCCTCATCATCACTCAGTTTAGGAAGTCTTCCACCACTTCCAGTTCCAATCCCACCACCACCTTCACCTCAGTTTCCTCCACTACCAACATCCATACCAATTCCTAGTTTAGGACTCCCCCCTTCACCTATCACAAATCAATAAATCCAAGGCAATTCATCAAACACCAATCAAATCATCACATATAATCCTCTAAATATACCACCAATATCGCAACAATAGGTGGTATCCATCCAAGCAATGACATCAATCCCAACACCCCAAAACATGGTCTCTTAAGGACCTAGCACCTCAATCACACCATCCACCACAATCGCTCAAAACACATCTCAACCACTCACCACCACATCTAACATCCCAAATCCACCACCACCATTGCCAAATCCAAATGAGGCAAGCCAGTACAACATAGCACTACAAGCTCACCAAGCCTACCAAAAGG
>VDFB02102523.1:0-13618 GCA_007258455.2 Sequoia sempervirens | reverse complement strand
TTTCAAAGGATGAAAATTTGAGTAGCCTTTGTGCTAGATACCAATGACAAGGAGAAAACCAAGTCTAGGTGCAAGGAGATAGATGGGATTGATGGATAAAAGGGTGGGTGATGGGATAAGGGATAAAAGGCTCATGATAGATGGATGGAAAGGATAGGTCATAGTGAATGGAATGGATGTATACATCATAAGAGAGCAAGGATGTGATTTCCAAAAACTATGTCGCATAGGAATAACATGCCCCATTCTAGGTACAAGACTTAGGATTTTTCATGACAGAGCTTATGGCAATAGGATAATGATAGGTTTGTTTGGATAGGATGAGGTATGTCAAGAGATACCCAAAAAAGCATGTTTCAACATTTTTCCCTTATATCTTCATCAAGATCAAAAGAAGAAGGGTGGATGAATGGACTCGATATGATAGGTATGATGGCTAAAGATGGTAGGTAGGATGGAAATGATAAGACATGAAAAGGATAGGTTGGACAGATAAGACATTGTGCCCCCAAGTGTAAGCGACATAGAAGATCAACCTACACATGATGCCTATTTGCTAGGTTTTCATCATCGTACTTATCCAAGGCGCCTGTTTACCAGGTTTTCACCTGGATCTAAGGGATTTCTTTACTTTTACTTTCTTTCTTTGACTTTTGAATCTTTTTTTAACTTTTTGATCTTTTTCGACTCCTTGGATAGAAGGGGAATATGGATGGGAGAGACTCAAGTGTCTAGTTGCATGAAAGGTGATAGTCCCACTAGATATGGATGTCATTGCATAGACCATGTCATATGTCATTATGCTCATAGATGTTGGTAATGGATGACATGAAAGGGAGATGGAGTGGGTAGATGATGGATTATGAAAGGTTTATGCAAAAGCATGGACCATAGGAAGATGATTGGGGAGATATGTAGGATAGTGGTTGAAGGATGGGGAGATGGAAGTATGTGGGATCGTTGTGAAATGGAAGGGAACCATGACCAATGGTTGCACACACCGTGATAAACATTGAAGATTTTGATGTGGATGTAGGGGTGTGGTGGAAGCAAATGGAGATGCCATGAGATGGTGGATGAAGTGTTTTAGGTACCCACATAGACTTAGTATTTTTATGATTTTTATTTTGCGTGTGGGTTTTAGGAATTTTATATTTTTGAATGGAATGAGAATGTGGGGTGGAAGTGGATGGTTGGGATTTTTGTGATGTGAATGCCTCATTTGACTTGCTTTCTTTTTGCTTAGGTACCCAAACCATTTTAGTTTTGGCCTTTACTTTTGGAGGTATGGGCTTATATAACTTTTTAGATGTACTTGGCTTTAAATTTTTGTATTGATGTCCTAAGGCATGAGAACCCTTAGAATTTTTTACTTTATAGGTAGAGGCATTGAAATTCTTTCTTTTGAATCCCATGGGTATGGTGGAATTGGTGGAAGCTTCATGTTTATACAATGTGTGCATTTGTTGGTCATGATTAGGAATGTTAGGGTATTTATGGATGGAGGGATAAGAGGATTGAATGGTAGGGATATTAGGTGTTGGGAGAAGTGGAGGTAGATTAGATGGAGGGATATTAGGAGTTGCAAGCAATGGTGGTAGAGTGGATGGAGGGAAGTGTATGGTCACATGCTTTTGAAATTTGTAGGATGATGGAGGTGGAATGGAAACATATGTTTTAGGGATATGATAGGCTTTATGATGGAAAGTGGACTTAGGATGCATGGAGGAAGTACCAACATCTTTAGATTGTTGTCCTTGGGGTGTATGTCCAAGGCCATAAGAGCGTGGAGGGAATTTGACATGGATGGGCTCCAAAATACCTTGTTCATGAAGGTCTAGACTTTTACCTTGGTGTTTCATGTTTTGGGGTGTGCAATGGACAATGGGACTAGGTGTAGGTGAAACACTAGACATGAGTTCTTTATTGGATGGAGAAGATAATGGTTGTTGTTCGAAGGAGGAAAATTCAAGGAATGAGGGCAAGTGGAAAAGACCAACAGGATATGAAGGGAGGACTCTGGGGTCAATAATTGGTGATGGAGGATCATTAGGATCTTGATTCGCCTTGTGGTCACTTAGATCCAAGATATTTGTTTGATCTTCTATGTGTGCTTGGGAGGCATATGTCTCATCAAGGGAAGTGGATGTTTGTGTATCATGGATGGGTGAGGTGGCAAGCTCTTGACCATGGAATGCATAAAGTTGGCTAAGAGGATCATCATGGTCTTCTTGATCATAAAAGGGGTCTTGATCAAAGATGGAAGATTGATCTTGAACAGTATTAGGTATGTTATGCATGGAATCATTGGGAGGGTGTTGATCTTTATGTGGATGAGGGGGTAATGTTTCCTCATGTTTAGGGTTGTGCTCTTGACATACCTCATGACTTATTGGAATGGAGGTGGAAGGGGATGACTCTTGAATTGGATCAAGGGATTGTGGATGACATGGTTGGCTTAAAGGATTTGGCATGATGTTTGATGACTCTTTTGTATGTTCAAGAATATAAGTTGGATGACATGGCGATGTTTGATTCCTTGCTTGTAGCCCTTGGGTCACATCCTTTGTAGGTGTATGGGTGGGAGGTGTTGGCTTAGGATTTTTATTTTGATTGGATGATGGTATGATAAAGTTAGAGGGTGCAAGAACTAGATTGGTGTTCCCCTTGTCGAAAGTGGCATTAGAACTTGAGGAAGTTTGGCCTTGTTGCAATGTAGAACTTATATGCACATGTGTTTGTTGTGATGTGGCTTGATAGGTTGATGTGGCATTGACATACGAAGAAGTGGATGGATTAGATTGGTATGAGGTGGAAGGAGATGAAACATAAGGTTGAGGTGGCATTGGTTGATAATGAATGGATAGGGGATGATGTTGTGGTTGTTGAGTTTGACAAGTGGCAATGAATTGATTGGCTTGAGCTAGGAGGTGTTGGATTTGAGGTGATTTGATTTGTTGAAAATCTTGGAAGAGAGTTTGAAGGCTTTGTATTGTTTGATGGTCTAGGGGTTTGGGTATTTGGTGAAGTGTTTGAAGGAGGTTTTGAAGTTGAGATGTTAGGTCTTTGTTTTCCAATGTGGGCATGGTGTCACACATGTGTGTAAGCTCTTGTACATCGATTTGTTCCTCAAAGTATGCAACATAGTTCATGTCATCATTAGAGGTGGTAGGAGAAGCCCCTCGAAGTCTGATTCTATGTTTTGGTTTTGTTTCATGATTTGATCTAGAGAAAGGGACTCCTTGAATGATGATCTCGTGCTTAGGTTTTGTCTCATGATTTGGCCTAGAGGGATAGCCCCCTTGGGTTATGATTTTGGGCTTATGATTAGGATTGGGCTTGTTTATGATTATGACCATTTTGACAAGTGGTGATGATGATGATGTGGAATGATTAGATTGGATGACTTGGATTGATTAGGATTGATGGTGATTGGATATGAATGTGTTAGAAGAATGTGTAGAGTGACTTGTCTTTATGTGTTTGGTGTCTAGCTTGATTTGGCAATATTTAAATGAATGATCACACATGTACACACATGAATCACACACGCAAGACACATAAACAAGTTTGAATTTTGAAATTTGAAGAATGTAATGATGATTATTAAACACACACTTGAAGAAGACACATCAACAAGTCCTAGAACTAGTCAAGTGGATATGGCCAATTAGGTTTCAAACTAGTTTGAACAAGGTTGACTAAGGATGATTTGAAAGAAAAATCCTATCACACAGCCGGGAGAAAGGGGTAACCCACCCTTCACCTTCACTTCCCAAAGGTATAAAGTTCTTTGGGGCTTAGCCAAGAGTGACAAAATTTTTAACTTCCAAACAAGCGTGTCTTTCGATTCACACTTCAATTGAGGTCGTCCCCAGGGGTGATGAAATCCCCTAGCAGGCCTCCTATAAAGGGTTTGACAAAAGCAAACCAAGTGAGGTGTTTGTGATCACACACACACTTGATTCACACTCACAATGATTAATTTCCCTTAAATTAGAAATGAAATGTGTGTAAAAAAAGTTCAAACACTTGTTCTTTTTAGATCCCAAATCAAGATGTGATGGAAGACAGTGGTGAATTTTAGACCCAATTTTCAATATGTGATTGAAGACAATATTTGTTTTAAGAGCCCAAATCCAAATGTGTTTGCAAACAAGGATTAATTTTATGCCCCAAATTGAAATGTGTGACAAACAAGATTAAAAGATGAAGGATGAAACAAGTGCACCTGGTTATTTTCGCTTTCCAAATTGCTGTTGTGAGTGATATTGCTGCTACTAGAGCTCCTTATGATCACCTACAAGATCAAAAAAAATAATATTATAATGCAGCAAAAGAAAAAAAAACAAACTCATCAGAAAATTGCGATTTCAGATACATGTTTTTAACATAGCCGAATTAGATTTTATTATTTGACAATTTTAGTGATCTGAAAAATAAAAACTCAAAGAAGAGATCCCTATTAATTTTCTGAGAGCTTTCCAGAAATGTAAAGAAGTCAGAAAGATTCTCTGTTTTGCTCTCAGAAACGCGGATTTATGGAAATCACATAGAAAATGAAGATCGGATTTTTTTCGCACTGTATTGACCTCAAAATTAAATCTGTAAAACACAAACCCCCATTAGAATTTAAAGAGATTTCTGAAAATGTAAAAAAATTAAAAAAAATCGCTGATTTGCATTCAGGAAACCAATTTTATGAAAAAACATAAAATTACGATAACTTTTACAAAAACGATGATACACTCTCAATTTTTTTACTGTAGCCTCTTGAGATGATTTCAAAGACTCTGTAAAAATATTGTAGAAAAATTCGCTTCTGTGTAGAAGATATCAAGAAATTGGTAAAACTTGCAGTTTTGTCCAAAAATTGTCAGATCTGCATCAAAAAAATCAATAAAACCTGCAAGTAGATATTAAAAACGGGGCAAAGCCCCACGGTGAGCGCCAAAAATGTGTGATTGAAAATATGTGTGTATTAAAATGAAATAAATACTATTCAAGCACACCAATGAAACTTTAAATCAAAGGAAAACTGATTAAACAAAGTAAAGCAAACTCTCAATGCAACAGCTCCTTTGAAGACGTCCCATTGTCCTCTATCTCTAGTATTTTTGCTAAAGCTCTCTGATTTGTATGCTAAGCTCCACAAAAGGACTACTAAAGAACGAGATTTAAAAATAAATGCATATTATACCAAGAATGCGAGATTTTGAAGGTTGATGATGGAGGAATGTTGGTTGTTCACTTCAGCAGCATAACGACGCAATGATGAAGAATGATAGAGATGGATTGAAAGATTGAGGAATGATTTTGGCAGAATGCAGATGTATGAAGAAGATCCGATGCAAATGGCCTGTGAAAGGTTTGATTTATAAATTTTCAATGTGGACAAAGATAAGATTTGATAAGATTGATAATGATTTGATTTTTTGTCAAAAGAGGAAAAACAATGAGATGAGATAAGATTTTCGAAAGATAGAAAGATTTTGATTTATTGTTTTAAAGGAATTAAAACAAGATAAGATAAGATGTGAAAAATAGAAAGATTTTGATTATCTTTCAAAGGAAATAAATCCTAAAAAAGATGAGAAGGATAATTGATGAATTATCTAATTAAATAAATTAATTAGATACACATGAGTTCAAATTTGGAAAGAAAGCGAAAGATTTTTAAGATTTTATTAATTAAACAAATTTAAGTTTGAGTCCCATGAACATTAATTAAAAGGGTAGGTAGAAATGATTTAAATAATTAAATAATATAAATTATTTAATTAACGATGAAGGAATAGTAGAAATTAGTCAAATAAGTAAGATTTATTTAACTAATTGAATGATATTTATGGGTACCTAGGGAAAAACATGATACAAGGTGTCTAAATGATCAATGTTGTGACAAGGTATCATGAATTACAATTTTTGATGTCTACAATATCAACATAAGTTAATTGGCTAATCAATGTATTAAATTCATTCAAGTGGTTGGAAACATTACTACCCTCCTCCTTCAAATTAAACAATTTATTCATCTAAAAAAATCTATTAGTTGTGAAAGCCCTCTCATACATGTCACACAATTGATCCCCTATATCATTTGTTGTCTTCTATGTTACAACATTTAAAAAAACATTGTTGGATAGAGAGAGGATGATAGTTGTCATAGCCTTCTTGTCCGAAACATCCCAATCCTCATCGCACATTTTTTAGGCTTCAACTTTGCCTCTAAAGCAATTGAGATATCTTTTTGAATTAGGAGAGCTCATAATTATAGCTTCCATATCCCAAAATCTTGGCTTGAGAATTTTTCAATTCTCCACTTATCTACCTCCTCCATGTGTGGTAAAAAAAAATTGTGTCTCTAATACCAATTGTTGAGAATTAAGAGCAAACAAAGAAATAAAAATTTAGATTTTAAAAAAGTGTTGCACAAAAAAATAAACACACAACACCATAATTACGTGGTTCACTGTTAATGGCTACATCCACGAGAAAAGCAAGGCAATCTCCAATTTTTTTATTATCTTTGTTATAGCAACTTATGAAGTTACATATATATTACACTATCCAAAAGTTACTTTAAAGTTTCCAAAATATGAAGAGATGATTGGAAGAATTGAAGAGGCGGAAAAGGAAAGTACTTGTCCAAGACCATTGGACTTCACTGTCAACAATGTGGAAAAGGGCATTCAATAGTATTGCCAATGTAATGGTTGGCAAGCCTCAATCATTAGTTGATTATAGTGTTTGTTGGTCTCTTAATGAATATAGTGTTCATTGATCTAGTATCCCTCTACCAAGCAGCCTTGTGGTGACTATCTTGGAGAAACAATAGGGTGACAAGATAACATTCTAGACTTCCTTACAGTATGGTCATATGTAGTTGATTATCACTTAATAATTCAAGGTGCAAATGGTACCATGTAAATTTTTGGAATCTCTTATTAATATTAGGTCTAGATGGAGAGTGAGCTCTAGGGGGAGAGGGGAGTTTAAGTGACTATTCTCTTAAAATAGTGGAGCGGTTATAATTAAGGATTTGAAAGTTCAACTGTAGGTGGTGAGGGAGTTCAAATTTATGCAACCACTACTAAACCACAATTTTCCCTTTGGGTGCATATTTTATGTTCCCTCATTTTTAGTTAGTTTTTTTTTGTATTTTATTTTTAAAATTTACTAATTTGAACAATATTAATTTGGTGATTGCTTCAAATAAGTAGAAAAAATTCATGAGAGCATTTTTTTTCAAAAATATGCCCTTAAAATTTGATAAGTCCCTACTTTAAAAATTAGCTAAGTAGTTGCATTGGACCCTACAATCAACATCTTATTCTCTTTTTTTGATTTGACAACGTCAATTATTATCATAATAATTTTTTAACATGTAATTTTTGTTTGTCTCTACCACCCTCTTGACCCTCCAACTCCATTCATTAAATTATCCAAATTAATCTTTTGTTCCTCCTAGAGTTTTCTTTTCTTTTCCTATAAGAATTATATATTTCTTAAATAAAAATTGATTTTGAAATAATATTGCAATGGTGAAATTTGCATATCCATGCTATTTTCCATTTGTTTTATGCCTATTTTGAGGGGAGTGCTCTTATACATAGATGCATTGACAAATGTCATAATATTGTGTAAAGTTGTGTCCCTTGTTGTATGTTATCAACCTCGCCATTTACACATATTACTATGCACCTACTACTTGTCTCTTTTCACATGTTCATACACCCTCATATATTTGCCCTATCCACTTCATATTCACACCTATGTTCACACTTATTCCCATGCACACATTATCCATGAAGATCAAACCCTTTTTTCTTTCTTGGAATTGGTTTGTAGTCGTGAGGTCATCCTAGTGGTCATGTAATCATTTCGTCCAAATTCAAAAAAATAAAAAATCCAAATGTGAACAACTTCACATCTTTACCCTTCTAACCCAAGGTTGACTAAACACAAGTATGTGTGATATATTGTTATGCCCTTATATTTAGAGACATTCAATACATTTTTTTAATCATATTTGATGACTTGAGAATTATGTTCATATGATGCAGAACAAGAGCTCTATGTCATATCAGACCAAGAGCTAAAGCAGCAAAAATCTCATTCAATAACAATTCATAAACAACAATTTAAACATACAAACTTCTAGCTAATATGTCCCACTTTATTTGGTAGTTCCAATTCAGATTTTCACAATCACATGTGCAAATACAAATATGCCAAAATTCTAATTTTACTTCCCCTGTTATTCCTCAACCTTCGGCTGCTCTTACTCCAACATCCCTCTCAATTCATGCTTCAAAAATAGAATTTCATCAGCAAAACCATTGCCAACCTTGTGGGTCGATTCACATTCTCTTTTTTTTGTACATTCATAAACTGTTGAATTCTTTTTCCACTTTGGACGCCCCCCAAAGTCTCTTCCTGTTGCGCCTCATTTCCCTCCAACTCCTCAGCTTCCACCATCCTCCTAAGGCTTCTATTTTATTTTTTGCCCCAAAAATGGCGTTCAAATATGCCAAAGCCACCACGTTTTGTACAAAGAAGTTGCTCCCATTTTGGGCGCTTGATATTGATACATTTATATATTTTGAATTTGTAGTTTTAAATGTCTTTCAACATTAAATTTCAATGGTTTTTGGAAGTCAACAAAAGTTCAATAACCTCTAGATAGAGACACCAGACAGGAAAGAATAAAATCACCAAGTCTTTTACACCACAACAAAATTTAAAAGCAACCAAAACCAAAATTGAAAATGAAAAATGATCTGAATAGTCAGAGTACTTGAATGCTCCGGCATCAAACACATTGGGTAAAAAAAATGTTCCATGAGCATTTAAAGCTCATGAAAATTTGGGCAAGCCTGGAATTGGAATTTCAAACTTCTTCAATTTTGAAGCGCTGACCCATGAAGCTTCATCAGCTGCACGATTTTTCTAGCGTACCAAATACTCCCAATACTCTTTCCTTCTTGTGCATTTAGCAATCTATGAGTCAATGATTTGATCAATCTTTTCACACTCCTCCAGAAATTGATACATCCAGCATTGCACATCCGACAAATTTGAAGATATATTTTGTTGTTCACTTGATTCACCTTCATGATATTTGTATAAATCTGCAACATTAAATATTGGAGAGATATCAACACCAATTGGAAGCTTGATTTCATTTGCATTTGATGAGAACTTTTGCAGAACCTTGCACGGGCCAATATTCTTCCATTTTAATTTATTATATGTTCCCTGTGGGAACCTCTCCTTTATCAAATGTGTCATTACCAGCTCACCAATTTGAAACTCTTGCACTCTTCTATGTACATCAACATACTCTTTGTATTTATTAGCACTCTTCTCCAACTTCTCTTTCACCTCTTTATGCAAATCATCTATGTACTCAGCAAAATCCTCTGCTACAGCACTTTTCCTACTCAAATCTATACTATCTCTCAATTCATCAACACCTCTTGGATTGCACCCATACATAATTTAAAATGGACTCTTTCCCGCACTTCGATTAATTGAATTATTATAGGAAAACTCAGCTTGTACCAATGTCAAATCCCATTGACTCGGTTTATCCCCAACCAAACACCTCAACAAATTACCCAAGCTTCGATTCACAACTTCAGTTTGGCCATCCGTTTGAGGATGGTAGGCTGAGCTAAAACCCAATTGTGTTCCCATTCTCTTCCAAAAAGTACACCAAAAATGACCAACAAACTTTTTGTCTCAGTTTGAAATAATATTTTTTGGCAATCCATGTAACCGAACTATTTCTTTGAAAAATAAATTTGCTATGTGGGAAGCATCACTACACTTCTTACATGGTATAAAATGAACCATTTTTAAAAATCTATCCACTACAACAAAATTGGAATCATTACCTCTTTGTGTTCGTGGTAAACCCAAAATGAAATCCATGCTAATGCATTCCCATGGTCTCTTAGATATTGGCAATGGCTTGCACAATCCAGTGTTTTGTCTCTCCTTTTGCAAATTGGCATACTCTGCAACTTTGCACCATTCTTTTTACATTTGCACTCATTTCGGGCCAATAATAACTTTCATTCAATTGTGCTAATGTTTTGTCTACTCTGAAATTTCCACCCAAACCTCCACTATGTTTTTCTCTCAACAAATTTTCCCTCATGGAACCTTGAGTGCACAATTTTTTCCCTTTAAACAATAGATTTTCTTGAATAAAATACTCCAGCCATGGAGTTCTATCCACTCCCATTCGATTCTTACCTGCTGCCCAAGCTTCTTTAAAATCAACATCTTCTTCATACAACTCTCCTATTGAATCAAAACCAACAACACTTACTCTCATTTCATTCAACAACAAACACCTTCTACTCAATGCATCAACAACTCTATTCGATTTTCCACTGCTATGTTTCAATACAAAAGAATAACTTTGAAGAAATTCAAACCACTTCACATGCTTTTGGCTAAGCTTTCCTTGACTATTTATATATTGCAATGTGTAATGATCGGTATACAAAACAAACTCCTTTGGAAGCAATTAATCTCGCCACTTCTTAAGAGCTTGCACAATTGCATAAAAATCTTGATCATACACAGAGTATTTCCTTTTTGTTTCATTTAACTTCTCACTGAAATATGATTTTGGTCTTCCCTCTTGATTTAGAACTCCCTCAATCATTGTCCCACTTGCATCACAATCAACTTGGAACACTTTACCAAAATCCGGAAGTGCTAACACGGGCTACTCCGTCACTTTTTCCTTCAAAATATTAAAACCCCTCTTTGTTGCAACTATTCAAATAAATTCTTTTATATTACCTCTCATTGTCTCCATAATCGATGCACATATCCCACTGAAATTTCCGATAAACTTCCTATAAAAGCTTGCTAATCCATGTAAGCTTCTTGCTTCAAACATACTCTTCAATGAAGGCCACTCAACAATTGTTTTCACTTTTTCTAGATCCATTTTCAGACCGCTGCTAGAAATTACAAAACCCTCCTCTTTCATGAAACTACACTTTTTCAAATTCACCATTAACTTTTCTTCTTTCAGCCTTTATAAAACAGCTCTAACATGTTGCAAGTGCTCTTCCTTTGTCTTACTAAAAATCAAAATACCATCCAAATATACTATAACAAACTTACCAAGGTATCATTTTAGCACTTCGTCCGTCAACCTCATGAAGGTACTTGGCGCATTTTTTAAACTAAACGGCATCACCATCCATTCATATAATCCATCCTTCATTTTGAAAGCGGTTTTCCACTCATTCCCTTCTCTTATGTGAATTTGATGGTACCCACTCTTCAAATCAATTTTAGTAAAATACTTATCCCCACTTAAACAATCCATCATACCATCCATTCATGGCAAAGGAAACTGATACTTGATAGCTATCTTATTTATTGCTCTCGAATCTGTACACATCCGTCAATCCCCATCTTTCTTATGTGCCAACACTGCTGGAACAGCACACGGACTCAAACTTTCTCTAATCAACCCCTTGTCAAGCAAATCTTGCACTTGCCTATTTATTTCCTCATTCTATTGTGGTGACATTCATGGTGCCTTGTTTGGTAAAATTGCACTGAGAATCAAATCCATGCAATGACTAATGCTTCTCATGGGTGGAAATCCATCAGGAAACTCCTTCATCAAAATTTATGCATACTCATCCAAAATATTTTGAATTTCCTTTGGTATTTCATCCTCACTCTTCGTTGCCCCAATTGTTGTAAATTTGGAAACTAAAGCAAAACATGCTTTCTCCTTTTTGAATTCTTTGAAAAATTGCTTTTCGAAAACTAAGCATACCTTTGATTTGTCTTCATCTTCTCCTTCTCTATTCTTCAATGGGTTCAATGTATATTCTTCTCCACCTTTCTCGATTGTATATGTATTCATTTTCCCATCATGAATAGCTTGTCTATCAAATTGCCACAATCTTCCCAAAAGAATATGACAGGCGTCCATTGGCATGATATCACACATGACTTCATCTGTGTAGTTTCCAATCTGAAAATTAACCATACATTGCTCATTCACCAATAATTGATGCTCTTTTTGTAACCACGAAACTTTGTATCATGGGTTGGGATGTTTGATTCTCTTCAATTTTAGCTTGTTCACCATTTCCTCCAACACTATATTATCAGTGCTACCACTGTGCACAATAACTTTGCAACACTTTCCACTTACCTTACACCTTGTTCTAAACAAATTTCTCCTTTGTATTGGTTCCGCTTTCTCCTTTTTGGGATTTAACAAGACCCTTCTCAACATCAAAGATTCTCCATCCTCAGGTTCTTCTCCATGCTTATTTTAATCTCCTTTTTCACTTTTATCCTATGCTACATGTACTCCTGCCTCTTTTCCTTTTCCTACATCTTGTTGGATTTACAGACATTCAATGCCTGATGGCCCACTTCTCCACATTGAAAACATGTGAATCTAAAACCTCTTCCTCTACCTCTTCCAAATGACCCTCTTCCACGAAAGTATTCTCCTCTTCCTATAGGAAAATCTTCTCTTCCCTTGCCTTCTTGCATACTTGCACTCAATGTGCTTGCTTCCTCCTGCTTGTTTTGGAAGCCCCTTCCGCTGTTTGGTGGTCATCTTCAACTCAAAAATTTGCCTCTACCCCGAGAGTTATTTTGTTGCTTTCTATTGAGCTTTTCTTTTTCTTTCAAGGCATATTGATATGCCTCCTCCACGCTATGCATATTAACCATACTGATTTCATCTTGGATGGATATGTGCAAACCATTCAAATATCTTGAAACTTGTTCCATATCATCTTCTTCATGACCGGCTTGTATGCTTAACTGGTAAAACTCTTCAATATACTCTTCAACACTATTCTCCTTTTTCTTTAAATTCTGAAGTTTTATCAACAAATTAATTTGGTAGTTTGCTAGTAGAAACTTGGATTTTTTCTTCATCACCATTCCATTCCCTAATTTTATTTTTTCTTTTCCCTTTCGATGCCTGTCTTCTTGTAGGTGATCCCACCATAGGGATGTGTGCCCCTTCAACTTGGTGCGAACATATTTCACCTTCTACTCTTCTTCAGTGTTGTCGTATTCAAAATATTTATCCATTTCGCTAATCCAATCCAGCAACTCTTCTGAATTTAACCCACCTTTGTAACTTGGAGGATCAAATTGTGGCCTAGAATTTATTTTTGTAATGGCCTTGATAAATCATTCTTCACCTAGCTCAAGACCCAACTAGTTCACTTCCTCTCCGCCTTCAACAATCTGCTTTTCTTCATCATCACGTATGTCCACTGTATGGACTCCTCTTCTTTGTGTCATTTCCATGGCCTTCGTTTGTGCTATGAGACCTCTAACTTCCTCCATTGTGTAGTTTCTTATTAATTCCTCAATCTCAGGCTCCATGCCTCTGCGTCCTCTACCTCTGTGACCCCGTCCTCTATATTCCATTTCACTTCTCAACATGACCTATCCCTGGCTCTGATACCAAATGATGCAAAACAAGAGCTCTATGTCTTATCAGACCAAGAGCTAAAGCAACAAAAATCTCATTCAATAACAATTCACAAACAAAAATTTAAACATATAGACTTTTGGCTAACATGTCCCACTT
>VDFB02102522.1:0-14193 GCA_007258455.2 Sequoia sempervirens | reverse complement strand
AACTGCTCTTCAAATTAGGAGGGGAAGCTCCCTCTTTTGCTGTTATGCATAAAAAGTAAAGTAATCTAAGTTCCTATCTTTTTTACTCAGCTGGTAGAGGCACAAGGTTATAAAACTGTTTGCATTGCAGCTGAGGTTTTTCTGGTTTCGTAGATCTCAACTACAACTAGGCTAAAACTTAATATCTATCCTATCTCCTCAAGAAAAATTAGAGCAAGAGGTATTAGAAGCAATTGGGAATGGTTGACAATAAACTATATCTCGGGATTTCGAAGGAGACGAGGTGTTTTGTCCAAGGCGTAGGCTGAAATAAAGGTTATTGGAAACAACATCAAACGGCAAGCTAGATCTCAGAATTCCCAAGGAGATGAGGTGTTTTGTTTGAGGTGTACACTAAAATATAGATTACTAGAAACAACATATAACGATAATCCTAATCTCTAAATTCCCTCAGAGGCTCATTGCTCTGTCTGAGGTGTAGATTGAAACAAAGATTATTAAAACAAGTGTTGATAAACCTTGAAACTTTGGATCAAAGGCTCATTGCTCTTTTGATTTATTTCTTCAAACTTGATCAACGATTACAAAAGATTTGGGACAGCAAATGGTACGAATTCATACAAGATGCGATCAACCAAACAACTCTTAGACAAAGAGTGAACCAATATTGACTTGCAAGCTTGATGGCTTAACGGCACAGCAATTTTGTAGTAATAAAAGTTAAACAATAATGAGCAAGGTTGCTCTTATTTATAGAAGCTCGAAGGAGTAGGGAACCCTAAAATCTCCTTGAGTTAACATTCAGTTCTTGCCAATCAGCAATATTTATTCCTATGTCTAAATGCAGGTAACCTAACAGTTAACTAGAAAGACTACTTCAGTTAACTGATTCTAAACTAAACTAGAACCTGTTATAAGGTAATATAGGGACCCCCAAAATAGACATGCAATGCATTGGTGGGGAAAGGCAGCTAACTCGGGAAGAGGTAATCGTTATCTGCTCCACGTCTATTTGGAAAAGGTGGGACGTCTTGACTTAGTAGTTCACTGGCTGTGATTACGAGCAATCAACTCCTCCAAGAAGTTGTTAACTGCCTCATCATCCGGAGCATTGATACTCTTCTGAAGTACTCGATGTCTTAGCAACATCTTTTCACCGTCTGTGATCTGACTCTGCAATTCTCTTCCACTCTTAGCCGCTTCATCGAATTGTGCTGACATGACTGCAAGTTGACTCAACTTACAGTCAACTGGCTCACCACTGAAAATACTACGGATGAGTTTCTGAAAATCCGACTGCACATCAGTGGGATCGATGTATTCACCATCCTCACGCTTATACTAGCAAGGGACTTGTGACACGAAAGTTCTTACGAACTTGAGTGCACTTGTCACCTTTTCTCTACTCTCGGTCAATTCTGTAGAAATTGTTTCATGTGTTTTTACCTTGAAGATTTGTTGTTCTCTCCAAGTAAAAAGCATTTCCTTATCCTCTTCTGCAGTGACCAAGTCATATGCCATCCTCAAGTGAGAGACCATGATCTCATTCCATGGTTTGTCCACCGCTATGTCCTGCTCTAACTCCTGAATCTCTACATGAAGGTTGTGGGCATTGTACCTCAACTGGTACAACTCTAAAAGTATGAAACGACCCCTTGTGACGAACTCTTCTTCCCAGTCTTTCAGGCGCTTCCCATAAACAACCAACTGACTTAGCTGATTTTTGCTCTGCTAGGAACTCTAGCATCTGCAGGAGCAAGGCGGTGACATTTTCAATGTTGTGAAGGAGGTTTGAGATGTATCGGCGAAGCTGCTGGTTTTCAACCTTGAGGGCTGCTTTATCTTCACCATCTTTTATCACTCTCTCCTTTATGCTTATTGTTGCAACTTCGAGGAGATCCACATCAGCCTAGCTTGTGCTTTTACCAAGGTTGACCTTTATCAAGGTGAAGTCATCAACCTCTACCTCATCCAAGTTCTTATCCTCTAGTGGTATAGCGATCTCAATGACAATCTCATTGTCGGCATTCCTTTCCACATGAATATGCTTTTTAAGCTTTTTATCTGACGTGTCTTGGTAGACATGATCAAATTCTGCAAAGTCCAATTGGTAGGACGACTTTCTCCTCTTCCTACCTAGTTGATTCTCAAGCCAAGAAGAATCTCGACTAATCTCACTAGAAGGATTGGTGCTAGTCCCAGGAACTCCTGAGGAGTGAGATTGCGTTGAGATGTCATGTGGTGGCGAGTCTAGCTCCAAGTTGATGTGAACTGGAGATTATTGTGGTGGTGACGGAATGGGAGGCTCAGCCTCTATTTCTGGCACTGTCTCAGCAATATCTGTGGCTATCTCCACATGTTGTTCTTGCTGATTTATATCAGCAACTGGTGCCTTTCCCTTTGTATTTCCCAACACTCTTCTACCTTGGAAACCTTCTGGAGGGTTACTCCATTTCTTTTGTCTGGGTTTTGATCTTGACATGGAAGGTAGTGAAGTAGTAACCAATGGCGGCTCTGTGTTTGGAATGACTACCTGAAATATGCTAACCAATTTTTTCGATGAATCAACACACATAACCAGCACTTAATCAACTCGGTTAGCGTTAGCTCCAAATAGAAAACTGGACTTGAAATGAAAACTACTCAACATCAAGAATGTGCACTCAAGATCCCACTGAGGGCGAGGTGCTAACATATGACGGAGTGTTGTTATTGAAGACTAGAAACTGATAGGCAGATAACCAGCCATGAAAAAACGTTTCCTCACTACCACCAAACAGTGGGGGGAAAGATTACAATTAAAACAATTCATCCGCTGCGGCGGGCATCCACAGAGCTGTGGGGATTCTCCACTATGAAAGTGGGTATAAGAGAGTTACAAAACAGATTATCCACACTGGCGGTAAACCATCCAGGGGTAATTTAATGATAAAACAATAAGTAATTGCAGAACTGAAAATTGGTTGGATTAGTAATGCTTAATCTCAACCTTTACAAATTAAACTTTGCAGATTACAAATTACAATGATAGAAATGAACCTTATACAAGAAGTATGAACTTTTACAATCATATATCACTCAAATACTGAAGTATAAGATCAATAACTGGAAACTGTAACAGTCTGATATAAAAATCAGAATTCTGGAAATTCAAACCAGCAAACTGTGAATTCATGAAATGCTCATAAGTTGATCAAATTACCTTCGAATGACGAGATATCAATTGCAAATGCTTCCTAGAGGTTTGGCGCCCAAGATGAAATCCAGAAACAACCACCAGCAACTCCCATTTATTTAGCACGAATTCCAAAGCACTTCAAAAAGGTACGGCCCTCTTAGAAAATCGATTTTGCAAGATAAAAATAAAGACTTGGAATTAAATTCCAATCTTTTGTGGAATGAGGCGCCTTGAACCAACAGATGATTTGCCAAAGTACCCAGAACAAATAAAAAATCACTCCAAAAGATATATTCAAAAATCAGCTTCAGCAGTAGATAAACCAGGAAACCAAAACTGTGAAAATAATCCAAAATTCTTCAATCTCGATGCTCAATCTGCTAGTCTGATGTTGAGAAGCAGAAATATTCCAACTAGGTGTTGTATTTCAAACACGAAATTGGGAAGGGGCTAGGAGGTAGCATCCTCGAAGCAACAGCAAAATGTCCATTGTCATTTTGACAGCATAACAGTATGATAAACAGTTGATACCAAATGCTGGAGAAAAGACTTCATTTTATAAAAACTGAGAAACTCTTCACTTCCCATGAGAAACGCCAAGAGACACCTTTTGAAATTCTTTTTTCATCTTTCAAAATAATAATCCTCAAAAAGGTGGCGTCCAAATTCAAGCTGAAAGAATATTTCAATAAAGAATAAATAATCTTTTAATGAGGGCGTACCCTTCTTGGGCCCACTTTAAAAACAACTTAAGTTATCACCTTAGGCCAAGGGGTGGGGTCAACAGAGAATTAAAACATAATGCCTTTAATCAAATATTTTTCATCAAATAAAGCTTTCTGAAGACCAAGTCAGAATAATAACAAATGCTCCAGCTGAGAAGGACCCCAGAAGGACAACCTAATCCCATTAAAAACTAGTATTTAATGTAAATAGTGTAAACAGCCATTACGGAAATGTCAAAACCCAGCTAAAACCCGTAATTTTCTCCTAATCCAGCCTACTTTGGGTCTTAATAGACTGGGATGAACTCTAAGGTTATTCACCTGCTGAGAAGGGACATTTACACCATCTTCCTTTCATCCCCACGCCCCAAGCAGCATTTGTTCTTCGCTAACCCCATTTGTTCTTTAAACATGCCTTGGTACAACCAACGGCTAGGAAGAAGCCGTAATGTCAATCTTTGACTACAGCACTGTACCAAGCGTGACTTCCCATCACTATTTGATAACCCTTCCACATCCTTTGACATGAAATCAACAATCTATGAAGGGGTGAACCTGCTGTAATTGTGCCTTCGTACTCCGAACTCGTCTTCACAGTTAAACCAAAAATCTTCCATGGAAGGTTTGTGTGAAGATCGGCTGCCAAGGCATGCTGAAAAGTGACACCAAGGGTCATATGAGCGTCTTTCGATGAGATACTTAAGATTAAGTCTTGTCATCTCATGGCTCATAGCCTTGGCGCGGCTGCCGATTCCACCTGGTAAACTCTATATCCCCAGTTCATGCACACGCATGATAGGAGTGGACTGTGTAACCGCTGGAAATTCCAGCTTTGAACACAACCCTAACGGATGACAATGCGGTAACATGGCTGGGATGACTGTTATCCATACATGATGTAGTGCGAACCATTTCAAACCAATCCGCCGCAATCATCATCGCCTAATTTGCTTTTATTTCAAATACGTAAATCACAAGACCAACCTCACCGCATTAGGAACTGATCAATCACCGCCAGCGTCATTTTCTTGATTGTGGAATTCAGTCAAGCAGAAATATTGATGAACCTTCGGCACCAGAGTTCACAGATTCAACCCTAAACCGGCCTTGAAGGTTACCATGTTAGACGAGGTATGAACAATGTACCAGAGCAATCAAGATACGGTCATCTGGTCGTGGAGAACGCCAGCGATCAAAGGAGTTTCAATAGTGGTTCCTTTGTTGTTGATAAGTTGTTTCATAATGTACTGCACATCCATGCTGCAAACCCGCTTATGGCACCGCTTGACCGGTAACACAGCTTATGTAGGTGATCATAATCGTAGTATTCATCTCTCCGACTTCCATCATCCCACATTCTGCAAAGATTTTTCTCATTGGAGCCTTCAATCTTCATCTTTGACATTTTCCTTTCTATTGAACCATACTCCATGGATATGACCAAATTGTTTCTATTTGGAGGAATACCAAAGCACTTCTCAATGTCTTTTGGCTTGAGACTGCATACCACTCACCCATCCACTGATTGAATTTCTCGTGCAGTAGGGTTGTAATGCTTTACAAAAGCAATTACAAATTCTATACATTGTGTTGAGATGGGAAATGAGGCTGCTTCAAGCAACCTAGATTGCTCAATGTTTTGAAGTGTGGTTTGGTCTATGCCTTTTGAAGCGTTTAAGTCAACCTTCGAATGCACTTGATGCAAATCTATGTCAGCTATTTTGATGAAGGCGTGAACCAAGACCTATTTGGTCTTGAATTCAGTTTGAGTGAATTGCATACTGAAAAATTAGACTATTACCTATAAACACGGATATGTTTTGACAACTTTTTTCGGTGAGGCTAAAAAGCAAACAGTTTTATATGCAATTCTGCGATTTTGAGACGGGTTTTCAGAGAATATCTTTTGAACAAACCCACAACGTCAAAATTTCGAAAAAGTTGATTTTTTCTTTGACATGCAATGACCTCTCAGGGCAGAAGCTAACAGGGGCAACAGGGGCTGCAGAAGCTTTTTTTCCCCAAAAATTTTGGCACATGGGTTTTGTTAGTGCCTGAGAGCTAAGCAAACCCAGTTTCTTCATTTTTTGAAATGATGACGTTTTCTAGAAACCCTAAAAATAGGGAGCAACGAGACAATTTTCCCGAAAAATTCTGGCACGTGGGTTTTGTTGCCAATGCTATGCTAAACATACCCAAAAGGCTAAATCTGTGAAAAACTATTGTTTACTTGGACATGGAAGAGAAAACCTAAGACAAGGATAGAAGAAATGTGAGGGGGAGAAGATAGAAGTTATAAACTGTCTCTTTCAATCCTCAAGAAAAATGCCTCTATATAAACCCAATTTGATGAATTCCTGGCAAGAACGTACTGGAAAGATGGAGTATAAAAAATTATTCCTCTATGCAACCTAAACCTGGAACTGCAAAGAACACTGAAAATGGCCTCCGTTAGATTCTTTAAAATGCGTTGGAGAGAAAAATATCTGTTTTTAGCTTCAACCTACAAGAAATAATGGAGAAATGACGCCTATGCATTAATAAATATCCATTTTGGAGGTGGGAGTGTCAGTTATGGCGCCAACCCTAATTGAAGAGTAAATGTGCGTGATTGTCTTGTTAACTACAAGTTCTCCACTGATTTTGGGATGCCATATGCAAGAGGAAGCATGCAAAAATCGTAACTGAGAGTCAACTGGGCCCACTTTGACTTTTGGCATCCAAGCTTTAGGGAGTTAGAAAAATTTTAAAGGTTTTCAACTTCTGTTGTGACGAACTACCTCTGTTTGATCCCGAATTCCAGTCGCCCGGTTGATCCTAAAGCTTGGCTGACAAATTCATCGCAAAGCTGGATCAAGTCTGAAAAGATGTTCTTGGGAGTTGAAAACCTTGAAAACTGAATCTGGTGACTTGAAATCTTGGGCACCTGTTGCCAGAAGGGTTCTTTTTTCACCAGACTTAGCCATTTTTTTAGACGCTTTTCAACTTCTTCAATTTCACCCTCTGTGCTTCAATCTACAATTGTCGTTGATTGATGAATCTTGCGAACATGCTGAGATATGGACCAAAAAACCAGTTCAATTTTGGAAAGAATTACTAGTATTGCAATGTCTGAAAGTTGATTTTAGAGCCTCAAATTTCTAGGCACCCCTAACCTGCAGGGGCACTTTTGTGTTTCTGAGATACATTTTGTACTTTGTAACTTTTGATGTAATGTCCCGTTTTTCATGAGCATTGGAGTTTAGAGGAATTAGCCTATTCCTGATCCTCATAGGCTAATGGGGCTTGATAAGAGGGTCGTTTGGCAGATACCCAGTTGATTGGTTGGCTCATTTCGCGACTTCATGAAGGTTTTCCTAGTATCATCATGGATATTTCTATTTTTGGAAACCTTATTTTTATATTAAAATATTATATTGCACTTTAGGAGTTGGTAATATTTTATATTATTATAAAGTGCAATAATAAAATAATAAAATAATATTCCTTCTAGAAGCTGACTTGGGAAAGTTCTAGAAGGAGGCTGACCTATTGAGGAAAAAGTGTAAATAGATATGAGGAGCTCATTGTCTATCATCCAGATTTGATGTTGTTGTTGATGTTGGCCATTTCATTTTGTGGAGCCTAGGGTTTCTGCAAACTTTTCTTTATCATAGGAAATGAAAACTTCCTATTGATAGCAATTTTGAGGGTGTGAAATATCACTTGAATTATTGCATCTAGGAGAAAGTCACTTCAGACTTTCTATTTGTGCTTACATTACAAATTTAGTGGCCTTTGGCCAAATTTGGAGATTAAGATTTCATATCAGCTTATTGAAGCATTTTGGGAGATTTGATTTGTCTTGCAGTTGTACATTCATCACTAGAAGCAAATCGATTTGAACACTTCAGCATTTCCAGATTTTGTGAAGAAGACATCAGTTGTTGGCATCGACTTGGAGGATGAGATTTGGTAAATTTGTGAAGGATCGATTGGCATTGCATTGGAGATATTGTTGCAGATTGAAGGCATCATTTTTGGCATGTTCAAAGACGATTTTGGCACTGTTGTTATCAAATTACAGTCATAATGCTGCAGACCTGGAACCCACGATTTCATTCATATCTTGCTATGGTGGGGTCGATTCTTCATGGGTGTTGAGGCGCTTTATTCCTTGATGAGTGGCAATGATTTTTGGTGCTTTGGGGAGGCGATTAGAGTTCACATTTATTTATGCTAGAGGTTGCAAGTCTGAAACAGGGGGGGCTCCATAAAGGGACTGAGTTGGCTTGTGAAGACTTCATACATTGCATTAAGAGGCTGCTACGTCTTCATCAAATGGGAGGGCACATAATAACCAGGTTCCTCTTGATATTTGCATTCATATAAGCATATAGAATAATGTTATCTGTACTCAGACTTAGAGATTGCATTGTAATGTAATTTTCAGACCATAATATCATTGTACCAGACTATAAGGGCGCTGCCATACATTAGTTGCATTGTAAAGCCAAGAGTCTTGGCTGCACATATTCATATCAGCATTGTAATTATTGGCACAACAAATAAAGGAGTGATAAGTTGCATATCATACACTTGGCTATAGCATTCATTTCAGTTTGTAAGACAACTGTTTGTCTTAATGCCTCTAGCTGAAAGTCAACATTATATTGCATAGCAAGTGTTTGATAAAATGCCTACGGCTGTAGCTTTCTTTTCTAGACTTTAGTTTACATACCAACTGTTTGTCACAATACCAGTTGGCTGTAGGTGATTAGTTTGCATTTAGAAATCATATATGAGCATTGTAAAAGATGAAAATAAGTCATTTATACATTGAGATTATAGCTTAGACATTATAGAAATCATTTGTAAGCATTTCTATGCATTTGTCATCAACTACAAGCATTTATAGCAGACTGATAACTCAGACCAGCAAGCTGAAAGTTTGCATGTGAATTGTTTGACAAAATTCCTTGAGCTCTTTATCATCATTTTGAGGTCAGTTTGAGTAGGGTCATTACAGTGGTATCAGAGCGGTTTCCTGCCATCCTGTTGGGCATTGATCAGCTGAAGTTAATCATGGCTACCACAAGTACTCAGAAGCAGTGGGACAAGAGTATGAATAAGCTTTTGAAAGAGTTCAAAGAAATACGTAAATTGCTTAGAGACCCTACAACTAGAAGCAGTTTATCTCTGTATATGACTTCCATTTGTAAGAAGTTCACCTCACCAAACAAAAGGAAGGGGGAATAAGAGGTCTCTACAAGTGAGGTATCTAGGAACCTCTACAATGAGTTTGCAGTAGTTGATGACCAACATACAGCTGATTCTTTGGAGAACAAAAATCAGACCAGCTTGGAGGAAGATGTTGGGCACAAGACATTTCAGGAGGATTGCAAGATTGAAGAAAAGCAAGTGGTGTTTGAAGACAAACCGGTTGCTTTGGAGCAGCTACATGAGGATATGGGTTTTTGTGATGCTTCATTAGGTGAGCCTAGCATTGCTTCATCGTATCATGATGAAGAAACAGATTGTGATTTGGAGGCCCAAGATACAAGGGAGGATGTGGAATTTGATCCTCTACATAGTGGAGCAGCCACTAGTGTTTTGTCTTCACATGATGAAGGAGGCATTTTACAATGGCATGATGTCATCACAGATTTGTTTGAGGGCAGCGGCATTGTGCCTCATCATTCTCATGAGAAGGGAGCTTGTGATCATGAACAAGCCAATGATGTGATATGATCATTTGATGGCAGCTCTACACTCATTAGTGGACATGAAGATATCAAGCATAAGAAGAACGATTTTGTGTACTTTGGCATTGAAGAGATTAGGAGGTCTGAAATGCTGAATGAAGAGTGGATGAGGAAGGCCAAGGAGGCTAGGTTAGTGGCTGCAAATGCGAGACAACACCTTCAAGAAGTGAAAAACAAAGTCAATCTCATCAATGTGGCAAGGCAAAAAAGGATAGATCACATTAGAAGACTCCTTACTCAAGGGAAGGAAGCACTTTGTGATGAGGTTGATAAGCTTGGTCAATCGAAGGGCTTGGTACAATTTGAGGTTTCTTCATGTGGTGGGGAGGTTGATCATTCTTTTGAGGAGGATGATGATATTAGTGATGACACTTTTAGTGGATCAGTCACTCAAGAGTTGTCCTTGGAGGGTAATGAAGGCATCCTCAACCCATCTTTGGATTGGTTACCAATTTCATATGATAGGGCAGCTATCTACTTGTTGGTTGGTGACTTAATCTTCTTAGATTCTTCATTGATCGATGGTTGTCCTAATTGGGTTTCCATTGCATGGTTTCATCGGCTATTGAGTGGACTCGGCAGTTCCTCTTGGTTGTATTAGTGTTGGTGTTACAGGAGATGTTTAGTGACGAAAGGGACATTATGCAGATCTTCACTTGGGATCCAGGTGGAGAAGAGTTGTACTTGTTGCTGAGATTGCTTGGGGACAAGCAATTTCAAGGAGGGCGGACTGTAATGTCCCCTTTTTCATGAGCATTGGAGTTTAGAGGAATTAGCCTATTCCTGATCCTCATAGGCTAATGGGGCTTGATAAGAGGGTCGTTTGGCAGATACCCAATTGATTGGCTGGTTCATTTCGCGACTTCATGAAGGTTTTCCTAGTATCATCATGGATATTTCTATTTTTGGAAACATTATTTTTATATTATAATGTTATATTGCACTTTAGGAGTTGGTAATATTTTATATTATTATAGAGTACAGTAATAAAATAATAAAATAATATTATAATATTCCTTCTAGAAGTTGACTTGGGAAAGTTCTAGAAGGAGGCCGACCTATTGAGGAAAAAGTATAAATAGATATGAGGAGCTCATTGTCTATCATCCAGATTTGATGTTGTTGTTGATGTTGGCCATTTCATCTTGTGGAGCCTAGGGTTTCTGCAGATTTTTTTTTTATCATAGGAAACGGAAACTTCCTATTGATAGCAATTTTGAGGGTGTGAAATATCATTTGAATTATTGCAGCTGGGAGAAAGTCACTTCAGACTTTCTATTTGTGCTTACATTACAAATTTAGTGGCCTTTGGCCAAATTTGGAGATTAAGATTTCATATCAGCCTATTGAATCATTTTGGGAGATTTGATTTGTCTTGCAACTGTACATTCATCACTAGAAGCAAATCGATTTGAACACTTCAGCATTTCTAGATTTTGTGAAGAAGACATCAGTTGTTGGCATCGACGTGGAGGAAGAGATTTGGTAAATTTGTGAAGGATCGATTGGGATTGCATTGGAGATATTGTTGCAGATTGAATGCATCATTTTTGGCATGTTCAAAGACGATTTTGGCACTGCTGTTATCAAATTACAGTCATAATGCTGCAGACCTGGAACCCATGATTTCATTCATATCTTGCTATGGTGGGGTCGATTCTTCATGGGTATTGAGGCGCTTTATTCCTTGATGAGTGGCAATGATTTTTGGTGCTTTGGGGAGGCGATTAGAGTTCACATTTATTTATGCTAGAGGCTGCAAGTTTGAAACAGGGGCGGCTCCATAAAGGGACTGAGTTGGCTTGTGAAGACTTCATACATTAAATTAAGAGGCTGCTATGTCTTCATCAAATCAGAGGGCACATAATAACCAGGTTCCTCTTGATATTTGCATTCATATAAGCATATAGAATAATGTCATATGTACTCAGACTTAGAGATTGCATTGTAATGTAATTTTCAGACCATAATATCATTGTACCAGACTATAAGGGCGCTGCCATAATAGTTAGCATTGTAAAGCCAAGAGTTCCAATGCAACAATATTCATCGCTACCGGTAATTATTACACAACAAAATAAAAGGAGGATAAGTTTCATATCATACACTTGTAAAGTATTCATTTCAGCCAGAACTATCATTCTTTAATGCCTCTAGTTTAAGCCAAATATATTGTATAGCAAGTGTTTTGGAGCAAACACCACGCCGTGTTTCTTTTCTAGACTTTAGCTTGCATACCAACCTGCTTGGTCTAAATACCAATTACGTAGGCGATTAATTTTGGTAATTTCTTTTAGAAACTACATGAGCATTGTAAAAAGATGGCACAAGTCACTATACGACATTTATGTTTAGACATTATAGAAATCATTTGTAAGCATTTCTATGCATTTGTCATCAACTACAAGCATTTATATTAGACTGATAACTCAGATCAGCAAGCTGAAAGTTTGCATGTGAATTGTTTGACAAAATTCCTTGAGCTCTTTATCAGCATTTTGAGGTTAGTTTGAGCAGGGTCATTACATTTGACAAAATGTTCCATTTTGACCCTCATTGCCAAGAGTTTGACTGCGTTTGATGTTCGTGCTGATGATCTCATCGCGGAGATTGATCAACTTTGAAGAGATGTTCCTAGGAATAACAAAGTCTGAAAGATGCATCTGAGGCCCCAAAAAGTTGGGCGCCTTTTCCAAGAAGGGTGCATTTCTTTGACACTTGGTCAAATTTTCACGTTTTTCAATTTGCCTTTGCCTCCAGTGTTTTACACTAGATCTTCATTTATGAACGTTTGACAGGTCCTGAGAACTTGCAACTAGATTCATCGCGAAGCTGGAAGTATTCAGAGCAGATCTCTTGAAGAAGACATCTATTGAAAACCTAATTTGATTGACCAAAAGTCTAGGCGCCCTTGGCCTGCAGGGGTACTTTGACGTCTTGACTTTCATTTCATCCTCCATTTTATGTGCTCGCTAGATCAACGGTCATGGTCATCTGATATGTTCTCCTAACTGGCAAACAAATTCGTTGTGAAGCTGGACTGAAGCCAGGAAGATCATCTGGAGATAGTTAATGCATAAACTAACATCTAAGAACTTTTATTCTTGGGTGCACCTGAGCTACAAAGGTGCATTTTCCGTAATAGACTACCATTTTGGATGTTTGTTGACCTTCAGCACCCTCTGCCTCTATCGTCGTTTGTTGGTGTTTGACAAATCTGTTGGATTCGATTGATGATTCACTAGAAAGCTAGCAAAATTCTGGAAAAGTGACTAGTTTTGCAAGTGTTAACAACTGCATTTGACCTCTCAAATTCAAGGGCGTCCCTGGTGGCTCCAGACTTGATCATTTTCTGATGATTTTACTCTCCTTTGCAATTCGCGATCATCGTGTTGCTTGGCTAGGTTGACTGCGTTGAAGCATTACTGCTACTGACGTGAGTATGTTTACCATTGTGATTGCATTAACCATTTTACGTGCACGGACACTACAAAGTTGACTTGGGCATTGACTGCAAAGGCATCTCCCTTGTAGCAAGGCGTAGTGTTTCTAGACTCAGAATATTTTTTACATTTTTCACCTTTTGAAAATCCCCTCCGCTACGAAGCATCTTTTTGAGCATCTTTAGCCATAGAATCTTCTATGATGCATTTGAGGTTTAGATTTTGACACCTGGTATCTAGCCATCTGCCATTGTTGACCACGGAGGTCCTAACTTTTCTCCTGAAAAAGCAAAGTAGACCAACCAGAGCAAAAATGACTTTTTTCTTGATTCTGACTTGACCAGTGTGATTGTGAAGTGAAATAAGCCAATCAAAATTATTTTCAGTCATTTCTAGAAAGATCCTATTTTTAGGATTTTTCCTAAAAACAGGGGCTTGAAACCCTAATTTTTAAAATTTTCAAAATTTGTCATTATCCTCTGGACAATAAACCCACAAAAAGCCCATGCTTCATTTTGACCTAAAACTATCTTTTGATGATAATTTTACAAAATTTAGACCATTTTAATCAAAATGCCTTATTGAAGCAAAAAATTTATTTTGGGTACAACATTTTTAAAGATCACTTGACCAATATTGTGAATCTTGTTATGTATGACCCACTCAAGTGCGAACCTCCAAGGTATTTGAGCAGTGACAGGCAGTCATTGGACTGTGCCAATGATTGATGTTTGGGCTATTGCTAGGGATTAGCCGACATTCACCTAGTTCACGGAGGTGGATTGCTAGGGGCTACCCTAGTTATGGTATGATAACAGTTAGCAAGTTGTCATTACACCGTGCCAATAGTGGATGCCTAGAGTTACTATTGTATCTTTTGGATTAGCGGCATTCACCTGGTTCATGCACATGGATTGCTAGGGGTTATCCAAGATTTGATACGGTAATGGTTGCATAAGTAGTTACCCTACTATGCGGGTAACGATAACTGGAGCTAACCGTTGTATCAAGAGGGTTCATTGGCAGTCACCTATAGCATGGGGGTGACAGGTGCCAAGTGTTACTCGGGATTGTGCAGAAGATAGCTGACAATATCACTAAGG
>VDFB02102521.1:0-14822 GCA_007258455.2 Sequoia sempervirens | reverse complement strand
CCCTACCCTTCCTATGGTTTGCCTTGACCTCTGCCTACTCCCCTCCCTCTCATCCTCCCTCATGGAGGTATACTTTCTATATCTATCAATCTAAGAGGGGGTATGAACCATGCATCATATACATGTGTAGTTTGTGCAACTTCTTGT
Source organism: Sequoia sempervirens (assembly GCA_007258455.2). Taxonomy (NCBI): domain Eukaryota; kingdom Viridiplantae; phylum Streptophyta; class Pinopsida; order Cupressales; family Cupressaceae; genus Sequoia; species Sequoia sempervirens. The sequence continues at coordinate 14,675 of VDFB02102521.1, read as the reverse complement.
CCCTAATCATAGTCCCATGGCCTCATATCCAATTGTTTGAAGTCCGCAACAACCTTGTGGGCTGGGATCATGTGTCCCCATGTCATCTCTCATGTTGATTTGGAAAAATGGTTATATATGCATTGACAGGCCTTCCCTACCTTTTGCCAAACTATTTTGCAACTCTATCGGGTAGGTACTTCTCAATCATAGTATTCTCTCGACCCTACATATATTAGGTCTATCGAGCAAAGAATAGTTGTTGTACATCATCACACCATGCCATCATCTGAATCCATGGCTTCCATCTAAGCACTATCATCTCATTAATCACTCTCCTCCAACATGGGATACCAAGTTGCCATGTGTGCTAAAGAGTGATGATACCTCTGTACCTCTAGAAAATCAGATCATCTGGATCCACATCTACAATATGAACAATAGGTCAAAGCACAACAATGTGCTCACATTCCCATATGTGTAGAAGAGTGACTCCTATACCAATAGATTTTCCATCACAGTACATGAAGTCATGCATATGATGGTATAGGGAGCCAAAATCAGGGAACCAACTTATTCCTTCCATTGGGGCAATAGGGGGCATCCAAAAATCAGAAAATTTATATTTTTTGATTTAAGCAGTAGTTTTTAATCTAAAAGGGCATTAGTATTTGAACCAACATAGCAAGTACCTCACTTCAAAGAGGGGCAAAATGTAGACACTTAAAAATTTCCTGAATGATATCATGCACTTGAATTAGGTATACTAACATCATTTCCTCCTGGAACCCATCCTCTTTTCACTTAATTAATTAAATTTTTCTAGCTATTTAATTAATTGCATCATTTTCATCTATTAACCTAATCAATTTAATTAGGTTAATTCACCCCCTTCCATGCTAACATTTCATCTTATTAAATTAAACACATCAAACTATTTAATTTAAATCCCTAAATCTTTTTATTTAATTAAATAACCATAAGCTAAATTTAATTAAATATCATTCCACTTCCCCCCTTTCATTAAATCACTTTATTTAATTAATATCATCTAATTCTTCTAAAATATCATAATTAACATTGTTTTAATTATAATATACTAATAAATCTAATTCCCCCACTTGCAAAGGAATATTCCAAGGGAATATTCCTCCTTTGCATATTCCTCCAAAAGGAATATTTCCATGGAATATTTCTTCCCCTTTTGCACATTAAAACTTTGTTTTAATTTGTTAAATATCTATTTCCCTCACCCATGAGAATATTCCAAAGAAATTTTTTTTCACTCATTTAAAAAAGGGGAATATTCCTTTTTTGTAATAAACGTACAAGACTTCTTGTGCAAGTTAACTTACTTGACTTCTTGTGCAAGTTAAAAGTGTGTTTTTTTGGACAAAGGTGGACCTTTGATTAAATCTCATTATTGATTCTCATCCCTTATTGAGAATCCATGACCCATGCCTCCAACTTCCTCCATCCTTGACCATTGATTAGCCTTTTTAATCTCAACCCTCCATTTCTCATTTGCTCTCCTATAAATAGATCACTATTTGGAGACAAATGGATCCATATTTTTTTTATAGAAAACTCATGTTGTTGAAATCAATCACACTCTCACGCATATTTAGCACTTTTTTAGCATCATTTTATCTTAATTACTTGCATTAATTATATTATCTTCCATTAATGGCTTCCATGGTAACATAGATGCATTCATGTAGCTTATTTGGTAATTAGGGTTTCAATATTTTTAGCTTAAAATCCATTTAGATTAGCTTTGCACTCACACATCTTGATCATCTTAGCATAAATCATGTTAAAATATTTAAATCATATTTCATCACACATCTCACAATGGTTTCATCAATTTTCTTGAATAAAACTTATTGAAACAAGCTAATTATCCAAGGGATTGGGAAAGGGTCACCGTTCCACATCAACATGACACCACTTCCCCAATAGGATAAGTTTCAATGGATTATAATAGGTTTTTTGAAGATTTCATAGTTTAACATGCTAAGTTTTTAATGGATTCTTAGTTTAGTGTTTATTTGAATGATCTCTATTGGGATTGACATTTAGTGGCACGATTATGCTTTGTATCCTTATGGATCAAGTGTAATCATCCAATACTAATTTGCGGGCCACATTAGTAGAGGAGTAAGAAGGGATGAAGGGAGAGCTAAACATGGAGGGAGTGTGAGAAATAGGGAGGAGATAGAGAGGTGATGATCTAGAGAGGAGAGGGGGAGAGAAGTGGATATAGAGAATAATGAAGTGAGAGATAGAGGGGGGAGACATGTGGGTAATGAGATAAGGATGAAGAGACCTGGATATGGGGAGAGAAAGGGTGGGAGGGAGAGGTAGTGATAGAGATAAAGAAGAGAGATGGGTGAGAAATAGTAACAAACGGAGAGACAAGAAGAGATAGGTAGGGAGGCAAGGATAGAGATGGGGTTAAGGATGGAAGAAAATTTAGAGAGGATGGGAGAGACCTAGAGAGGGTTGAGAGAAAAGAGGGTAAGTATTAGTTAAGAGGGAAGGAGGAAAAGAGGGAGTTAAAGGTAAAACCTCAACTATCCATCATCAACCATAAAATGTAAACTCTAAGACTTATCAAATTAGGGGAGAGAAACAAAGAGAAAGAGAAGTCAGCTTTAGCATTAACATTTGGTTCTTGCCAAATGTATTGCATTGGGAAATACTAACCCAAAGGGTTGAATTTTACCTTGTGCATCCAACCCAAAGGGTTGGACAACCATTCCATGCCAAGGACATAATTTTGTGAAAGGGTAAGAAAATTTTACATATATTTGGTCATGTTGTTCATCGGGTTTACATGTGTTTTGATGCAAATTTATAAAAATACCATGATGAAGTTAGGCTCTCTCATAGCTATCTAACAATATACATTTTTTACATTTTCATTATGTTAAGGCTTTAGGTATGTGTAGGATCATGATGGGCCAAAAGTGGCAATATGATGGGTATGTGGCTGATGACTACTTTTTTACCCAAAATTAATGAAATGAAAAGGGTTTTTAAAGGAAATTCTCAGCTTCCCATCAATATAAATTATGCTTTACTTTGAATTTAATAAATAATTATTATTCATTTTCTATTCAAATTATGACTAAAGTCCGATTGATAGGCTGATTGAAAAACATCTATAGCTTTCAAACGGTATCACATTTCAATCCAAACATGCGTCACATTATATGCTTCACATACTATAGGATTAAAAAATAAAAATTGGAATTTCAAGGAAGTTTTGACCTGCTATAAGGTGGTCGTATTATTAATGATTTTATATTTTTTAAAAGTTGTAATAAAATTCATAATTAACTATTTACTTGGAAAAAAATTACAAAAAAATATGCATCACATTAGCATGAGTCCCTCTACTATATCTAAGATCTATAAAAAAATATTATCATTTTATTGTAGTTAGGTGGTCGGACAGACACCTACTTCTTATTTTTTCCTAAAATTTAAGTACTACTGGATTGAAATTTCAAATTTTCACCAAATAGATTTTTTGTTAAAAAAATAAACCTAGTAGTTTAGAACTACATTCAATTTGCTACAGATTCTATTCTTACATATTTTTGAAATAATATAGATAACTTATTCAAATTTTTACGCCAAGTTGCCTAACTCTGATTTTTCTGAATTTTTTGCCACTTATGGGCCTATTTTTTCCATGATGACTCTCAAGACATACCCCTCTATATAACTTCTCTTGTTACTGCCTCTATTTTTGTCAAAAACCAACATGTGCTAGTTTGGGTATATATTTTTATTCATTCATCAAATTTTGAAACAAATTACATTTTTAGAAACCAAAATCCATTATGTATGTATTGAAAAAAATTGTTTTCAATTAGTTTTAAAAATTTTTGAGGGGAATATCTACTTTTCAAGATGTGTCCACATCAAAAATTAGTAATATATTATATAATCATTAAAAAATTAGCCAAAAAAACTAGCTTAAACTACACATGGTGTTAGCTAATTTCTCACTGAAGTGATTTTTGAAATCCTAAAAAAGTAACATTTTAGGGGGAGCACAACAGACACTATGCTATTTTTTTGATTGAAAAGGACCACTCTATGTGCTCCCCCATTTTAAATCCCTTAATATTCAATATTTTCAAAAAAAATTACTAGTTTAGAAAGTATATTTGGATCACAACTTTTGTTCTTGTTGCATCTTCAATTTCTAAGTGTAATTATCTTAATTTTCTTGTGAACATTAGAATTTTTTTATTTTTAAGAAAAGTGGCATATTAACAGCCATTTTTGTGTCACAACTTAGTGCACATACCCATACCATTAATAAATCAAATAGAGAATTGTGTCATCTAATATATCCTTCAATAAATGGATTTTAGATCCCATAAGAGATATTATAGGGTAGATATGAGGAATGAATGGAAATATTATTCATTCTTGAATATCTCTTGGCTTGTGTGGGATTTAATGACTCTTATTATTGACTTAAATCTCCTTTTATAATGAAATCACCCCAAAAATGGTATAGGAAGGAATAGTTTTTGAATGATTGTTATTAAAAAATATTAAAAATATTATCTTACCATCCATTTCATGCACATAAAAATAAAATGTGGTTATAATAGAACATGGGAATTGAATTGTGATTAACTTAATCACAAGATAAAATATCTCACCAAAGTCAACACCCTCTTTTTGAGAGTAAACTTCCATCATCGATCCTACCTTGTACTATGGTAACTTACCATCTACTCTAAATTTATATTAGAATAAAAAAAATCACCCAATGGGATTTGTTCCCTTTGTTAGTGTATTCTACTATATTTAGGCTAACTTAAGCCTAGTTAGGTGTTGGAGTTTACCCCTTGAATCATTCCCCATGAGGTTTCAAGGTTTTTGAGGTGACTTGAGAGGTGTCCAATCCCTCTCAACACCTCTCCCTTGCATAGAGGAGAGAAACTCACCACCATTGCAGGATGAGGAGTCCTCTCCTCTATCCATGGCATGTGCAACTCACCACCACTGCAGGATGAGGATTCCTCTCCTCAATCCATGGCATGTGATTGCCTATTCTTGTGGCATGATTTTTCTCATCCTTTATAATGAGAGTTTGAGCTCATTGTTAATAAGTAAGCTAAATACAATTTTATGCATTGTTCATGTACTTGTTTCTTATCTCCTAGATCTTCCTAGTTTCTAATATGGTATCAGAGCTTAGGGGAAGATAGTTTCAGGCCATAGTTGAATGAATTTGTTGTATTTTGTTTGATTTCCATCTATTGATTGGATCAACCCCACCCCCTACTTCCATGGATTCAACGTTAAATCTCTAGTTTGGAGTATCCTCTTTTTCCATCAAGGCAGTGAAGATGAATTTGTGGAAAGCTCATGAGAGTGTGAGACAACTCCCTTTATTTGCTGCCCAGATGTCAATCTCTAGTCGTCACCCGCATTCCTATTGTAGGCAATGTCATACAAGAGGGATCCTGTGGCCAAATCTACTATGATTTGGATGGTATATAGGCCATGTTTTTTGATCCTCCAATAGCGACACCATCATTTGCAGGTCATTCCCATCAGTGTGCTTCATTCATGATTTCCTCCATCATAGAATTCTACACTTAAATTATTTAATCATGCTCTTCTCTATTGAGGATGTGGGTATCTTTTGAGACATCAATTTCTACAAAGAGCAAATTAAACCTTAGCATGGTCGTGGGAATCATTCCTGCACATAAATGAATCATCTTTTCTTCATTTGCAATCTATTCTTGAGGAGGAGGGTTTGATCGCTTGAAAAGAAAGCACTCCCATGCAAATTGGGCATAGATTTGGCATTTTGTGTAGTTACTGGTGCTCACCTCTGCCAATGGGATTACTAGTCTTTTAGGTGTTTCATTCTCTTGTGAAGATCAAATGTCGCTTGTTCTTGGTAGGTTGTGCCCAACCATTGGGTGTGATTTAGTTGCTCACAAGGCCATGTGAAATCTTCTCAACTCACTCAATTTATGAAGAGGTTGATCCATATTCTACCAATTTGGATTTTGCATGTAATTATTTCCTCCTCTTTTTTAGGAATTTTCTAAAACTGTAAGTGCAACTGAACAATATCTATTTATGTACAATGATAAAGTGCCAAAAATAAAAGGGCATTTATTAGAAATTCATGCACTCAACTTATAAAGTGTCACTTTTCTATATTTTTCTTTGGGGGTATTATGCAGGGTATTTTATAATTAATGAACTGAAATAAAGTTCCAAAGGGGGTAATTATCTAGTCTAAAAATGGGAATTAGAAATCATCCATCTGTCATTAGTTTGGCAGAAGGAAACTATAATTCTTGGCACGATGGAATCCTAAAGCACTGTCGATGGATTCATTTATTGCAGCATTTGTTTGGACTTATTCTTGAACCTACTACATGTTAGCAGAAATATGTATGGGAAAGTAGAAATGATCATGTCTTAGGATTAATTGATTTAAGCATTGGGGACCACACAACATGGGCTCTATCACACATTGAGTTCCCTCGCACTCTCTAGACCACTCTATGGGAAATATATGGAGATTCGACTGAACCTCTATTCCTAGATAATCCCACTATAGGCATGCTTCTCTCTCATGATAATGAGGATGATCCTTTGTATGATGATGATACTGAAGAGGAACTTGATTATTAAAATAGTCTTGATTTTCTTGATGACACAAAGACATCTCTTTCTATTTCTCCTCTTTCTACACCTCCTATATTGGCTATTATTCAGTCTCCTCCACCTATTATTTCAATAGAGCCTTTTCCTTCTCTGAAGGGTACTTCAAATTCTCTTATGTGGGTTCACTCTTGTCCTCTTGATTAGTGAGATGTCATCCTTTTAGACATTCATCACTTGTCTACAGAGTCTCTCCTTCTTGATCATGATGACAACATTAAGGACATTCGTCTTCTTTTTTATGCCAGCTTCATTTTAGTTGCATCAGCCTTTTCTTCTTTAGATATTCTTTGTGTTTAATTCAGAGACCTTTATACTTCTTTATGTATGTTCCTATTAGGAATGGGAAGATTATTTGCACACTTTTGTAGTTTTCCTTCTTCCTAAGGGGAGAAATGTGGTTCAACATTCATGGATTCTCTTCAGAATACTTCATTGAGCATCTATGCACACTATAGCATATCTTATGGGGGGCTTCCAAGTCTCTCTCTCTTTTTATCCTATGGGTGGAATATCTCTTGTACTTTTGTGATAGAAGTAGTTCTTGGGGGGTATTGAGTCCTTCTATATTTCTTCTTCTTTCACTTGTACATTTTTTGCTTTCTCTCTTTTTGGAGGATAGTTTTTTTCCCACTGGGTTTTCTATCTTCCTCCATTTTTGAGAGTTTTCCATTATGCATGGGTACCTCTTCTGGCTAGTAGTTGGGACCCATTTCTTCATACCCACCTAAGCTATGCTTAAGGGGGGATGTTAGTGTATTCTACTCTAGTTAGGCTAACTTAAGCCTAGTTAGGTGTTGGAGTTTACCACTTGACTCATTCCCCATGAGGTTTCAAGGTTGTTGAGGTGACTTGAGAGGTGTCCAATCCCTCTCAACACCTCTCCCTTGCATAGAGGAGAGCAACTCGCCACCACCACATGATGAGGATTCCTCTCCTCAATCCATGGCATGTGCAACTCGCCACCACTACAGGATGAGGATTCCTCTTCTCAATCCATGGCATGTGATTGTCTATTCTTGTGGCATGATTTTTCTCATCCTCATCCTTTATAATGAGGGTTTTATCTCATTGTTAATAAGTAAGCTAAATACAATTTTATGCATTGTTCATGCACTTGTTTCTTATCTCCTAGATCTTCCTAGTTTCTAATACCTTCAAACATAACTATATGATCTTAACTATCACATCTATCTAGGACCATCTTATCCTACTACATGGCCTACATTTAGGAATCATACTCTTTTGAAGAAAGAGTTTCCCTAACATATCTAGTTTCAAAATTAGTATATTGTAACACATATACACAATAAAAATATAATAATATATACTTATATAATAGTTTTTATTGTATCATATATCTCATTAGAGGCTAATAAAGATATTTTAATCTATTCATATACATCCTCATTTACATGAGAAATATCACTTGAAGGTTTTTCTTCCTCTTTACTATGTTATATAACTTGTTATTCAACATGTACATCTTCATGCCTCTCAAATCATGTCTCAATAAGCACTACCCACCTTTATTTCCTTTAATTATCATATTTTTTGAAATATTTTATGTTCCTAGAAAATCACATCCTTAATATAATACATTTCTAGGGTTAGGGGATTCAAAATATTCTAATTTTTAAAATTATCACATTTTTCAATGAATATAATTCTAGGATTTGGGATCTAAGTTAGATCATTTCTATTTTAGTAGATGAAAAAAATTCTTATAGATAAAAACTCATTGATGTCAAATAGATGGATTCTTACATATCCACACCTCATATGGTGTCTCATCAATAAAAGAACAATAAGGATATTGGATTAGGAATTGATAGGTAGTACTCATAATCTAGGCCTAAAAAAATTCATTTAACCATGAACTACTTAACTTACATCCAACTCTAATAGTTAATATCAATTTCATATATTCTACCACCTTGCTATATTTTGAAGTATTGGAGATATTTTCTACCACATATTACTTAAATTCCTATACGAATCATCAAATTCTCTAGAGAAATATTCATCTCAATTTTATATATCAATACCTCTATATCTCTATCCAACCATTTATCAACCAAATCTTTTAAATCCTTAATATTATAGAAAAGAATATGTATCTCTTAGAATATGTATTTAGGTAAACCTAAAGTAAGCATCTATAATTGTAACATTGTAATGAGACTTTCTAATAGATGAAATAAATCTAAATGAATGAATCCTAAAAAGTTCATAGCTCTATTATATCTAGAAGGAAAAATCATTGTATTCTATTTTTCCAAAAATATAGTGCTCATAGTCATCAAACTCAATAGAATAATTTGATAACTTGTCAACCATATTTTTAATCATGGTAGAAAAAATATTTTAACTAATGTTCCAAGTCTCTAGTACAAAATTATACATAAATGATCAAGTTTGTAGTTAAATTATTAGAGTTACTAAGAGTAGAAAGTTCAAGATTAAAGAGAGTCCCAAAATAAGGTCACTTCACAAAAATTTAATTCCATATTTCTATCCTAGAACCATTAATATCAAAAGTCACATGGAAGCTAGAAAATTTTACTTAGACATGTAGAGTAAATTTATTGCTAGAATTGAATATGAACTATAACATTGAGAATTTTTTATTTTCCATTTAAACATAGCTTTACCTTCCCTTTACTAAAAATAAAGTACAAGCTATTATCAACAAGGAACACCTTAATGTACTATAATAATATTTTAAAGAACATAAATACTACTTATGAGAATTCATGCTCTATGAGCTAAAGTAATTAATAAGCCAAGGCTCATCACTAGTCAATTCAATAGAAATAAAATATCCATTAGTATAATCATTTTATTGATTTCCATATTAAGGAACCATAAAATTCATCTTTCTCCATGCTCATAAGGATATACACCCTTTATTTTTTCCTTAACTCCTGAGCTTGTGGAGCATACAAAAGAAAGATCAAAGCTATTTCAAAAAGTGAAATGAATGATTTAGCAATTTTTTTGTGAAGGCATTATGTGAATAAGGATTCACAAAAGTTCTTTTGATAATGAAATATTGTAAAGATCAATTTAGAGGGCTTAGAAGTGAGTGTGTGTGAAACTATGAAGAAGCATGTGTGAATATAAGAATGAGAATGTGTGATCAATAAAAATAATGAACCAAAGGTAGTAGAGTTTGTTGAGAAGATGTATGTGTGAGTATATCAAAAGTAGTTACTTGGAGGTATAAAAAAGGTTTAAATATTCCAATCAAGTATGTTGAGGTTGTAATCCTCTATTTTAAGTGTTGTACTGTGGAGGAATTTGTAAAATTCATTTGTGAGGCTAAATTTGGATAGTAGATCCAAAAATCTTGTAAACTATGGTTTTCCCTTGTAGGGTTTTCCACATATATATGGTGTTATGGTTGCATGCTTATGTGTTCTTCAAATTGTCATGTTTTATTCGGTTAATTACTAATGAATGGAAAGAATTTAATTAAGTACTCATTCACCCCTATGTCTCAATACTTTTTTGTGTTCAACACTAAGTACCCATTCCATTAATATTTGAGATACAGTTATAAAAAATACACAAGATTGTAAGGTCACTAGTAGGTAGAAGTATTTTTTCTCTACCAAAAGGACATTATACTAAAGTGATAAGTGATATCTCTTGATTTACTCATATGTATGAGATTAGTACAAATTTATGCTCTCCTTGGTGATTAAATTTTCTAATAATAATTTTACCATGTATATTGAGTCTCAAATGAGGTTTTTAGTACTTTATTATAAGTCCACATTATAATTTTAGGATTTATCACATGTTAGTTATATTTTATTGCCAAATTTGAATGTCCTCATTTTGTTTTTAACTTTATTTCTCAATAGGATAAGTCACTATCATATATTGATAAGAAAGTATCAACATCATAAATATTATGGGAAAGAATTGAGGTTGTTTAGAAAGAAAGATGTTACAACCATGGTTGAAGAGTTAAAGAAGAGATGGAAAAGGTAGTTTTTTAAGGATCTAATAGGTAGTTCATAAGTTGTCCTAATGAAGTATAAAAAAAGTTAGGCATTTTTTTATTTTATTTTGGTTTTAAAAGGTTCTAGAAAAAAATTGGGGTTCATGGAAATACAAATGTTCAAAAAAACACAATGAAATAAAACTATTATTTTAATTGTAAAATTTATACTTTTTTGGTAGAGGGGAAATTAGATCTTACTAATAAATAACAATAATTATCTATTTTTAGAAATAATTAATTATGTAAATGAGCATTTGAGTTTGCACTACCACTAGAAAAGAAAAGAGGATAGAGTTGAAAGAAGCTTGTCCAATTCAATAATTTTAGTACATGTAGGGAGTGGACAACACAATAAGATGATATTCAAGATATAAATGAAATAAATTGGTTGATGTCTAAGTGATTGGAAAGAATTAATAATGCCAATGTCTATGTTGTAATAGTGACATTAGGAGCATCATCATGTCTGAGGTTGAACAATAGTGTCCTCAAGGAATAACAGTGTCTTCTTGATGAGTTGGTATCCTATACCATGTAGTAATTGTGCATCATTTGCATTTTTTTATTGTAAGAATATGTTCCCATCATTGTCTATCTTAGTTAATTTAGAGGTTATGAGATCTATACGAGAGAAAATACAAAGGTACCTATCATCAAATTCATCTTTATTTTTATGTATTTCTTCTTCATATGTCTCTACTTTTTATTGTTGTATATCTCCACTTCAATCTTCAACAATATTTTATATTATCCTATTAATATATATCCATCCTTATATTTCTTTTGTTCCCCTTTATAATTTACCTTATCTTTAGGCCTTCCTAAAATAAACAGTGAATCCATTGCATCCTTATCTATGAATTTTCTCACTTTATACTAAGAAAATTATAAACAAGGGAATATATATTTATATATATAACAAAACCACCAATAGAAATGATTAGATTTTCCAAAGATTTAGGCAATGACAAAAGTACAAAAATAAATACATCCTCCTCTTCTAGCTTAACATCATTATAACAAAGTTAGAGTCAAAATCAAAATATTAAAATAAATAAGATGTTTTACATATATGAATCTCCATCATTTTGATGATTAAAGATTTAATTTAAGATATGACTTATTAATTTAATTCTATTTTACTAATAAATATCACCTATCCTCTTTCACATGTTGATGGATCAATATTGTATGGGACATTCAAGTGAACATAATCTACCATAAATAATTAAATGTTTAACCAAACTTTATTGTGAATATTTTACCAAAATTTATTAGAAATATATTTAGGCTTTCTCTCCTTTGTAAAAATTCTCTTTTAAACCCATTCTTCTAAGAGATATTACTCTTCTACCTTGCACAACTCATACTTAAAAGGCATTGGATTTATCAATATCTTAATACAAAGTGCTAGTGATGGCTCAAACAACACATAGATTTACATAAACATCATCTTAAGCGCTCCTAATACAACCAAGAAACTCATTAAAATTGAAAGAAAGCTAACCCACTCTAATAAAACCTAATCTCTAATGCCAAATGTTAATCAATAAGGTAAAATTATATATAGTGAATGCTTAAAAAAATACTAAAAATATATGGTATACTAATTAAATTAGTATGCAATTAACTATTAAATTACATAGGGAGAAGCATTGGAATCAATAAATTAAAATATTAAAAAAACTCATAACACTAGAATTTACAGTGAGAAAACCTTTCAAAAAGGATAACCACCAAAGATATCATTTACCTTGTATTAATAAATTAAAAAATATTGTGTAGTATAATCCATATAACTCCTTAGTTATACATCATTATAACAGTATAACTCTACTTCACCTATAAGAAATCCATAAAACGAATAGGGAATTCTATAAATTTATAGATAAATAAAGAAAGAAAACTACAAATGGTTTCCCAAAACCAACAAAAAGGATTACATGGTCTTAAAAAAAATATAATCCTCCCGTGACCAAATCTATCAATGCATGCAAGATAAACATCCTCAACAAAACATATTTAACCCATGAATAGGTTTGTATAGACTCTCAAGTCAAGTGGTCTATAATAGAGTGACTGACTAATGTGGATCATATCCATCATAGAAAGATTCTCTACTTCACACAATGTAACCCCCAAATAATTCATAAAAGAGATCATTTTAATAAATCTTATAAAGATGATAGATGTAATTGCTAACAATTATAGTCTTCCATTTCAATATAGTTACAATAATTGTAAACATTTGTATAATAGTAATAAAAATATTATATTTCTCAAAACCTTAAAGAAATCTAAGTACCCATCCCATTAATATTGAGATACATACAAAATACATAGGAATGCAGGGTCAATAGTAGGTTGAAGTACTATTACTCTACCACAAGGACACTAGACTAAAGTGAGAAGTGATATCTCTTGATGTACTCTTATGTTTGAGATTAGTAGAAATTTGTGTGTATCTTAGTGATTAAATATTTCCTAAAATAATTTCCTCATGTATATTGGGTGTCATATGTGTTTTGTAGTATTTTATTATTACTCTACATTTCCATTTCATGATATATCGCATGTTAGTTATATTTTATTTCCAAATTCCAATATTCTCATTGTGTTGCTTGATTTCTTTCTCAATAGGATAAGTCAATATCATAAATTTGTACCCTCAGAAGGTCAAAATCATGTCCATACTAAATAAAATATTTTTCAAATAATTTTGTACCCTCTCGGAATAAAAATCACGATAAATACATTTATTATAAATAACTATCAAAACAAGATAAAAAATTATAAACGACTATCAAATCTATCTTATCAAGTACACCAAATCTTAGATGGTATGAAGCCGATTCTAAGTGGGTCGGTTGATGTGGGACCCTATGAAACCTGCGTGTCGAAAGCAAAGATCTCTGGTACTAGAAAGAAAAATGAAAACCCTAAAAATAAACGCAGTAAATAATTTGTAGAACTTTTTTAGTTCTTGGCTAAGACAAGTTAAGATTTGCTCTCTAACGTCAAAACAGCTTTTTCTTCCAATATCTGCAAATGATTATTACAAAGTAGATTCTCTCGAGGCAAAGTCGAAATGAACTTGGACTGATATCAAAGACAATTGACTGTACTAACTAAGACATGAATGAAATTTCAAAGATGAACAGGAGCCAAGGAATGTTGGAACACTACGCAATCCAGTTTCTTTGAGTAGGCTACCACATGTCACTGAACTGGCAGACTGTTCACCAACGCTACCACTTGCAAAAACAGAATCTCTATGCTTGGCTTCTCTGGTACAACTCCACATATTAATGCAAGCTATTCATCCTGCAATTAAGGAGAAGCTCTAAATTCATTGTATACTTCTCATATTCCAAAACTGTCACTTCCTGTAAGAATATCATCTTCACATGTCGAGCGAAAACTGGCTTTTGGGAGGAAGACAATCAAATGGATAGGAATTGGTTCCAATCATGGAGATGAGAGAGTTTTGCGGCATGCGGGAAGACAACTTTCTTGTTTAGGTCAAAAAGGCAGCATCCATTCCCTCATTTGCCTGAAAGATGAGAGGATTTCAAGCAACTTGGATTGTACATATTATGTGATATGATATATATTCATTGTCAAGGTTAGATCTACGTTTACCTCAAAGAGGAAATAAAAATATTGAATTTGATGATGTTTGAGAATACCAGAAGGTATGATAAGATTAAAAATGCTTATTTTTTAATAATATGATTGTTTTACAGTTTTTTTGACTCTTAGTTGATATCAATGTGACATATATTGACTTTTGTTAAATTGTTTGTCATTATGTACACACATTAATTATATACAAACTGCTTAAAGTGATTTAAATAAAAATTATATCTATTGTTCAATCTTTAATGTGACGTAAGTGTGGGGTGGAACAAAACAATTCAACCTCCTCCTTTTAAAATTAAAGTTATAATGGTAC
>VDFB02102520.1:0-22402 GCA_007258455.2 Sequoia sempervirens | reverse complement strand
ATAGTAACACCAATTATTCAGATCTGAGTACCAAAATTTCTACAGTATCCTGTGGTACATGAGAAGATCTAATTTTCCTTTTCCTCGAAGGCTAAGACTTCAATATATTTTCATATTTAGGAACCATCAAGGTTCAAGACCCTATAAACTTACACATCAAAACAAGTTTCTTTAGCATTTCTCACATCATCAGACCTAAGCAATGCTCTTGTATTTTGATTTTGTTTTCACTACTATGTAGCACAAATAAAATAATGGTAACAGTGAAGGAAATAGATGATATAATCTCAGTATTATATTTACAATTGGAATGTACCGAACTTATTCATATCCATTTACAAAATATTACGGGAAGAGCTTGAAGGACCTCACAAACACACCCTCCAATTCATTTGGCCACAACAATTCAGTCTACCATGGAGTTACCAAGTATGTTCATACATATATTTTCTTTCTTATATACACATATATACTAAATAAAGTGTTAGTTCAAAGTAACAATATGTGGGACTCGATGCAGGCATAGATTGAAAGGGAGTTACCTTGCGGTGGCAAATATGGGTGTGAGGGCTCCTCATCTTTCTTCGCCAATACTATGGTTCCACCCGTTTCTTTGCTACAGAGACTGCTAAAACACAAATAATGTCATCCCCCTGAGAGCCATTTAACATTGCTCAATGTTGGTTCACATTTATTGCATGGAGCGAGCTTTGGTGGCCTAGTAAATCACAAGGCAAGCACAGAAATAGCAAGAAAGGTTGTGAAATGATGCGGCTGCTAGGAGCCATACTTGATAGAGACGGATAAGGACGCAATATTTAATGTTGTTATAAGCTTCAGGAGGAGTTTGAGGGTAGCCAGTGGGTCTGTTCAGGGATGCACAGTGCTTAGGGCCATAAAAATATACGCCAGAGCATGATACAACTATTCCCAACACCCCTCTCTCACACATAAAAAAGCTGGCATTGATGGGGTTCCCACCGGCGTCAGACTGGGGGAAACACTGGTGAGGTTCCCCCACATAAAAATCCTATTGGCTAATAAAGTGTTAGTTCAAAGTAACAATATGTGGGACTCGATGCACGCATAGATTGATAGGGAGTTACCTTGTGATGGAAAATATGGGCACGAGGGGTCCTCGTCTTTCTTCGCCAATACTCTGGTTCTGCCCGTTTCTTCGCTACAGAGACTGCTAAAACACAAATAATGTCATCCCCCTAAGAGCCATTTAATGTTGCTCAACGCTGGTTCACATTTATTGCATGGAGCGAGCTTTGGTGGCCTAGTCAATTGCAACACAAGCACAGAAATAGCAAGAAAGGTTGTGAAACAGTGCAGTTGCTGGGAGCCATACCTGATGGAGATGGATAAGGATGCAATATTTAATGATGTTATAAACTTTGGGAGGAGTTTGAGGGTAGCCGATGGGTCCGTCCAGGGATGCACGATGCTCAGGGCCATAGAACTATACACCAGAGCATGACACAACTATTCCTGGCACCCCTCTCTCACACATAAAAAAATTGGCGTTCATGGGGTTCCCGCCGGCATTAGACTAGGGGAAACGCTGGTGGGGTTCCCCCACATAAAAAGCCTATTGGCTAATTAAATCTTGGAATATATACTAGATACTAAATTGGGTATTATTAAATTGGGTAGTTTGTTATTATAGAAAATGAAAATAGTTGGTGAAGAGGAATTGAAAATTTTGAAAGCAAAGAAAATTTTATTTAGTTTTTCTTTATAAATAATATTTAATATTAAATTTGCTAAATATAATGATATAGATATTTTTAATATAATTATCTCAAAAAATGTCAATCTGAACATATTTATCTAAGCCTATGTCTTAAATTTAATATAGATATTTTAGATTTATTTAATAAATATAATAATCTATTTCAATCATGAAGGATATGTATTTAAGATAATGTGTGTATAATTGAAGTCTACATAGTAATCTACTTAAATGATATCTAGTTTATTTTTAATAAATATAATTGAAATCTTCATTATAATGCATATAGATAAATTAAAATGTGATTGTATTTTTAATAAAGGAGATATTTTTGGTACTGTAACAAATTATATTGAAATCTATATAGTAGTTAAAATAGATAAATTTAAATGTTCTAAGTAATTTCTAGATATAAACCTTAAAATCATATGAAATATAGGCACCCACAAATTCATCTTGAAGGAAAATTCACTGCCATGGAAAATTTAGCGACCAAAAATTCACTGCAAATTCATCGGATGCCTATATTTCATATGAGTATAAAATATCATTTCGATATTTGAAATCTATATAGCGGTTAAAATAGATAAATTTAAATGTGCTAAGTAATTTCTAGTTATAAACCTTAAAATCATATGAAATATAGGCATGACTAATATTCATTGCCAACAAAAAATTCACTGCCAAATTCATCATAAGATATCATTCTGACATTTGAAATCTATATAGTGGTTAAAATAGATAAATTTAAATGTGCTAAGTAATTTCTAGTTATAAACCTTAAAATCATACGGAATATAGGCATCTGAAAAATTCATTCCTAGCAATTCATCTCCAAGGAAAATTCACTACCATGGAAAATTCAGTGATCAAAAATTCACCGCCAAGTAAAATTCACCGCAATTCACCATGTTTTTAAAACATGGTGAATTGCTGGTGCTAAATTTTACTTGGCTGTGAATTTTTGATTGCTGAATTTTCCATCATGGTTAATTAATGTGATGAATTTTCCTAGAGCTAAAATATACACTATATTTTATTTTAAAATATATATATATTTTTCGCATATAATTTATACTTAAAATTTATTTTATTTTTTGATGATCCTCTTATTTCCCTCTTATTATTTTCTTTGCATAGGATTTTTTCCAAACAAATAACACTCTTACTATCACATCCAATTCTCATTGTCTTGCAATCAAAACCAATGCCATTTCCATGTCTTTGTAAGCATACCACCTCCTTGGAGGCACGTGTAGCAACCATAAACTTTTCTTTGGTGGTGGATAAAGAAACTATAGGGTTCGTCTTACTCATCCAACTCATTAAACCTCCAAGTAAAGTAAATACATTGTTGCTAGTGGATCTTTAACTATCCAAGTCACCTACCCAATCTACATCAAAAAAACCCTATATGTCTAATTACTTGACCACAACATATATACTCTGATAAAACAAACAAATATGACACCAAATTTACGTGGAGAAACCCTTTCAAGAAAAAATCCATATGAGAAAAGAGGGCAAGTATATTATTTATTTTCACAAGAGAGATACACCAAAATAAACTTCCTTGTTGATCTCCTTTGAATCAAATTCTTCCATACGCCTACAAATAACCCAATAAGATGCTACCATCTCAAGGCTCAGCATGGGCACCTAACCCATAGCCCCTTCAAATTTTGGCATTCAAGATCTGCTTCATTGATAATTCAACTTCCAGATGGAGAACCAATGGAAACTTGTTTCAGACCTCCAAATTTGACACCCCACTCAACATCCTTCACATTCGCAATGTAAATTCCTAGGAGGGATAATTTTTTCCTCTAGTAACATGTAACGTCCACCAATATTAAATTCCTAGGATTGGGATAATATATTTAATATTGCCAATATTAAATACATTTTTCTCATGTCCCCTAGGACACTTTCCAAGAAACATGGAGACATTTAAAAGTGACACAAGTTTTCAAGGTAAATGTCACCTAAGCAAAATTTATCCCACTTGAATTATACATTGCAATTATATCTAAGAGATACATATAATAAATCAAGTATAGTGATTAAGGCCCATGGCCTTACTGCACCAAGAGAACTTATCATTGGTCACTAGCTTTGTGACAAAATCTAAAACATTATCCAAAGTGTCAAAATTATCAATCATGACCTTACTGTTCTCAACCATTTCTCACAAAAAGTGATATTTATTATTAGAATTCTTAGTATGCTCATATTATGCATAGGATTTTTTTCCAAAAAAATAACACTCTTACTATCACATCCAATTCTCATTGTCTTGCAATCAAAACCAATGCCATTACCAAGTCTTTGCAACCATACCACCTCCTTGGAGGCATGTGTAGCAACCATAGACTTTTCTTTCGTTGTGGATAAAGAAACTATAGGGTTCCTCTTACTCATCCAACTCATTAAACCTCCAAGTAATGTAAATACATTGTTGCTAGTGGATCTTTAACTATCCAAGTCACCTACCCAATCTACATCAAAGAAACCCTATATGTCTAATGACTTGACCACAACATATATACTATGATTAAACAAACAATAATTTAAAGTACCATGCAAATATCTAAACACCAGGGCTTAACAAAATTCCAATGCTCTTGACCAAGGTTAGACATGAACCTTCTTAGAACTCACACTACTTGGGCTATATCTAGTTTAGTGCAAATCATTGCATACATTAAACTACAAAAAAAACTAGAATAAGAAACCTTAGACATATATTCAAAATAATAATCAGAGTTAGGAAACTTATCTAAGCTCGACTTAGTACCAACTAGAAATAGAATATTAGTTGGCTTACAATCATGCATATTAAACCTTCACAAAATTTTATCCACATACGCAGTACTTCAAGTTAATCAAAGCTTTTTGTGAGCCTATTCTTTTTGAATTTCCATCCAAAGAATATATTTGCATACCCCAAGTACTTTATATTAAATGTGCTAGAAAGTTATGTCTTGAGCTCCCTAATCATCACCTTACTATTACCCATGAACAACATATCATCAACATACAAGATAATGATTAGAGTCTGATCATTGATAACCTTAATATAAACACAATGATCCTCATCACCCTTACAAAAACCAAAATTTAAAGAAAAAAGAATCAAACTTTTGGTACTTCATCCTTTGAGACTAATTCAAACCATACAAATTTATCTTCAACCTAAAAACTAATTACTCTTTTTCTTTTACAAAAAAAATGTCAAGTTGTCACTGAAATGAAGAGAAATAGTTGATGTTAAATATGGAATGGGGGAAAATGTTGTTGGTGTGTGTTAATGGACGTATTTTTACTTATTTAATTAGGAAATGAGATGTACATGAAGAATTGATTTCCAACCCTTAGGTGAGTCAAATCGATGAGGGAATCTATTAATTTCCTTATGATCTTGAGAATGGGGGTATCAACCTAAACAACACTTGTGGGATACAAAATAAAAATAGTAAATAAAATCAATTATTCCCTTTCAAACTTGAAACATAAATTTAAAGCATATTATAGACAGAAACAACAAAATTTTAGAAAATCAGTAAATCGCAAAGTGATGTATATCTATGACCAAAATGAAGATTTGGGATGCTACCTAGGACTCATTTTCCCATACACAAATGGGTCTTAATGCAAAGGTTTGAATCAACTTTCAAGATACTTTGGTGTCATTATATAGCTTTTATTTGGTCTGGGTTTGGATGTCCAATAGTTAGAAAAAAAGTCTATAGGTGAGATTCCATGAATTGACAACTTTGAAACCTATTTTTGACTTTGACAACTTTTTGCAACTTTTCTAATGTTTCTCTTCAAGAGATCTTCAATCCTTCTTCAACCTAAGATCTACAAACCAAACACAATAGGGAAAAGTTGTTCATTTTTTTTTAATGGGGGTTTACCTTGGACAAACCCCATTTGGGTAATTAGACCTTGAATTGAAATAATGAAACATGAAAGGAATGATAAATGGAATGATGAATGGAAAATACAATACTTTTGATAACGGAAATTAGTTTCTAAATGGATCCCAAAACCCTTTACATCAAGAGAAGGACATCAAAGATTAAGCAACAACCATCAACAACCCCCCAAAAAAAATCTTTAAGGTAAGCCTAGACAAACCAACAACTAAACCAATGAAAAAACATCAACACAGAAGATGACCAAACACAACTAAATAAAATTATCTAAAACCTTGGCTACCTCAATATTACTAGATATAATATTATCATGCATCTCCACCACATGTTGAAGCTCGTAGAAAGAAATAGTAGCCCTCTTGTAGGTATTACTCTTGGTTCGTAGACATGATCCCTCATCCAAACTATTCTCCATTTGATTCTTGAAATTAACATCAACAATCATCTCCTCATTCTCCCTGAGATACAACTATTTAGCAATCCAACTAAGAGCCTTTTCATTCAACAGAGTCAATGCCTGTGCACAAGAATTATGATATTGGTTGCTAATTTGCACCATTGACTGTAAATCACTACAAATATTATTAACTTTGTCCTCCAACGAAACAAGTAGCTCCTCATGAACCCTATGGACGTTATCCTCTCCTTATAGTCCCTACCCATTTTATTAGCTCATCCAACCCCACCTTTTCAAGAACACCATTCATAGTTTCCAACTTTATTTTCATCATCCATTTCATTTTGATATGGTTAACTAGTGCCACACAGACACTCTGCCACTCATTCAGCTTAGTATTAAGATCCTTGACCTCCACCCTAGTTGAAGAACAAAAGGATATTTTTAGTCATATCCTCTACCATTCTATGAAAACCCTCCAGGTCAATTTCATCCCAATTTAAATGCTCAGTAGATAGATTAGCAACATTCTCAGGTTGACACTTTGGAACCACACCTTCACCCTTCAAAGCATCCTCAAAAAATAGAATCCTCCAAATCAACAACTTCAACCTCCACCCACTTCTTACTAAAGTTCACTACCAAGTTTTCGAGCAACTTTGAAAGCCCTTTCTTGTCCTCAACTTTCTTGAAACCCTTATAGTCAGTGGTCACAAAGCTAGTTTGCATAAGGGAAACATCTCCAAAAATATTAAAACTATCTTCCTCAAGACCTTTTTCTTCCATACGATGCCCCTTCTTAGCCCTGATGCTCCCCTATTTCTCCTTATTAGTAAAAATAGGGTACACTCCTAAATATTTCGCCCCTTCCTCAGCAATGTTATCAACTCTCTTCTCATTGATTTTATCACCTTTCTTCCCCTTAGACCCCTTCTTTGCACTAGACGACACAACATCCTTCATTTTAGTGTCAGTGTCATAACCTTTTGATGAAGATTTAGAAACCTCTGGATCATGGTCATTCATAGTCTTACCATATTTATGTAATGACTCTAACTCTTTGGATCCATCCTCCTCATAATCTCCATCCCATTCCTTTGCAAATTCAATCATGTCATAACTAGGTGCAAGCCTTTCATCTTTCTAACCACTAGAAAGCTTAGGAATTCCAGGAGTAAACTTCAACTTGATATGGTCAATGATAGTTTCATGAGACCCCCATGGAGAATAGATTTATTAAGATATTTTCTATGATCTTCTATGCTAGTTTCCATTTAATGGTTAGGGAAATGACACCAAATTGTTGTTTTTAAAATGATTTAACAACATAAATGGTATCCATAGATAGAAAAATACCTGCCATCAAGTGTGAAATATTTCATGATAGCCAATGTACCACATCTCTCCATAGTGGCTTAATCGAAGAACGGTCATACCCTCTACTTCCCACACACCTAAGCTTATCTTGTTCCTTTCCCTTGAAGAAATTGGCTAGAGCGCACTTAGAAGCTCCACAATCTTGGTAAAATTTCTTACCCTTCATAGGTAAACTCATAATTTTAGCAACTAAACCATCGATAACATTCATCTCCACCCCTTGGTAGCACAAAATTTGATTATTCCATCCTTTCACAATTTACCTCAGTTACCTTAGAATCAAACACATGCAGTTTAATAAAATAAGGGTAAATTTCCCCTTTCTCAAGATGCTCCCCCACAACCGCATTCCCTTCTAAAATATTCACAAGAGAGAGGCTCTTGCATGTAATTATTGCCACCCATTGCAACCCAAGACACCCTCATCACAACCTTCTCCTTGTTCTGATGAGGAGAAAAAACTAAGAGGGCCATCCAAAAACAAGGCCAAAAGGCCCCTAGAATACATGTAAACCTGACAGCATGAGTACACCTAGCTATAATTACCACTTGGACCATGAGCTCATTTTCATAAGATATGTAATTATTACTTAGATGGGATTTGAACTCTACACTCCTAAACAAAATCAAGAGGAGATAAAGCCAACAAAATAAACAGTTATCTCCCAAGTTTTTCACCACCATGAAAAGATAATTGATCATGATAAATGATGCTTTGGAGTTTAATAGGAATGGTGTCATAGGAATGCCAAAATTTACGAGACAAGATACCCACATTCGCAAAATCATTAGCAAGAAAATTTTCCTTGCAAAAGACATGCAAGATTTTATAATTATCAAAGGAGCCAATAATAGATAGGGAGTTCTCTATAATATGCAATATAGACCATGATGGGGGATTCACCTTTAAAGGACAAGTGATAATATTAACATCCCAATCAAGATCCTTAACATTCGCAATGTAAATTCCTAGGAGGGATAATTTTTTCCTATAGTTACATGTAATGTCCACGAACATTAAATTCCTAGGATTGGGATAATATATTTAATATTGCCAATATTAAATACATTTCTCTCATGCCCTCCAGGACACTTTCCAAGAAACATGGAGACATTTAAAGTGACACAAGTTTCCAAGGTAAATGTCACCTAAGCGAACATTATCCCACTTGAATTATACATTGCAATTATATCTAAGAGATACATATAATAAATCAAGTATAGTGAGTAAGGCCCATGGCCTTACTACACCAAGAGAACTTATCATTGGTCACTAGCTTTGTGAGAGAATATAAAACATTATCCAAAGTGTCAAAATTATCAATCAACACCTTACTGTTCTCAACCATTTCTCACAAAAAGTGATATTTATTATTAGAATTCTTAGTATGCTCATATTATGCATAGGATTTTTGTCCAAACCAATAACACTCTTACTATCACATTCAATTTTCATTGTCATGCAGTCAAAACCAATGTCATTACCAAGTCTTTGCAACCATACCACCTCCTTGGAGGCATGTGTAGCAACCATAGACTTTTCTTTAGTGGTGGATAAAGCAACTATAGGGTTCCTCTTACTCATCCAACTCATTCAACCTCCAAGTAAAGTAAATACATTGTTGCTAGTGGATCTTTAACTATCCAAGTCACCTACCCAATTTGCATCAAAATAACCCTATATGTCTAATGATTTGACCACAACATCAATACTATGATAAAACAAACAATAATTTAAAGTACCATGCAAATATCTAAACACCAGGGCTTAACAAAATTCCAATGCTCTTGACTAGGGTTAGACATGAACCTTTTTAGAACTCACACTACTTGGGCTATATCTCGTTTAGTGCAAATCATTGCATACATTAAACTACCAAAAAAACTAGAAGAAGAAACCTTAGACATATTTAATATATTTTCCTACGCCAAGTACTTTATTTTAAATGTGCTAGAAAGTTATGTCTTGAGCTCCCTAATCATCACCTTACTATTACCCATGAACAACATATCATCAACATACAAGATAATGATTAGAATCTGATCATCGATAACCTTAATATAAACACAATTATCCTCCTCTCCCCTACGAAAACCAAAATTTAAATAAAAAAGAATCAAACTTTTTGTACTTCATCCTTGGAGACTAATTCAAACCATACAAATTTATCTTCAACCTAAAAACTAATTACTCTTTTTCTTTTACAAAAAAATTGTCAGGTTGTCACTGAAATGAAGAGAAATAGGGGATGTTAAATATGGAATGGGAGAAAAAAGTTTTGGTGTGTGTTAATGGACATATTTTTACTTATTTCATTAGGAAATGAGATCTACACTAAGAATTGATTTCCAACCCTTAGGCGAGTCAAATCGATGAGGGAATCTATTGATTTCCTTATGATCTTGAGAATGGGGATATCAACCTAAATAACACTTTTGGGATACAAAATAAAAATAATAAATGAAATCAATTATTCCCTTTCAAACTTGAAACATAAATTTAAAGCATATTACAGATAGAAACAATTTTTTTTTAGAAAATCAGGAAATGGCAGAGTGATGTATATCTATGACCACAATGAAGATTCAAGATGCCACCTAGGACTCATTTTCCCATACACAAATGGGTCTTTATGCAAAGCTTTGAATCAACTTTCAAGATCCTTTGGTGTCATTCTATAGCTTTTATTTGGTCTAGGTTTGGATGTCCGACAATTAGAAAAAAAGTCTATAGGTGAGATTCCATGAATTGACAACTTTGAAAACTATTTGTAACTTTGACAACTTTTCGCAACTTTTCTAATTTTTCTCTTCAAGAGATCTTCAATCCTTCTTCAACCTAAGATCTACAAATGAAAGAAAATAGGGAAAAATTGTTCATTTTTTGTTAATGGGGGTTTACCTTGGACAAACCCCATTTGGGTAATTAAACCATGAATTGAAATAATGAAACATGAAAGGAATGATGAATGGAAAATACAATACTTTTTATAAGGGAAAGAAGTTTTAAAGGGATCCCAAAACCCTTGACATCAAGAGAAGGATATCAAAGATTAAGCAACAATGATCAACAACCCCACAAAAAAAATTATTAGGGTAAGCCTAGACAAACAACCAACTAAACCAACAACAAAACATCAACACAGAAGATGACCAAACACAACTAAATAAAATTATCTAAAACCTTGGCTACCTTGATATTACTAGAGCTAATATTATCATGCATCTCCACCACATGTTGAAGCTCCTGGAAAGAAATAGTAGCCCTCTTATAGGTATTACTCTTGGTTCATAGACATGATCCCTCATCCAAACTATTCTCCATTTGATTCTTGAAATTAACATCAACAATCATCTCCCATTCTCCCTGAGATACAACAATTTAGCAATCTAACTAAGAGACTTTTCATTCAACAGAGTCAATGCCTATGCATGAGAATTAAGATATTGGTTGCTAATTTGCACCATCGACTATAAATCACTACAAATCTTATTAACTTTGTCCTCC
The DNA here is from genome assembly GCA_007258455.2 of Sequoia sempervirens. Classification (NCBI taxonomy): domain Eukaryota; kingdom Viridiplantae; phylum Streptophyta; class Pinopsida; order Cupressales; family Cupressaceae; genus Sequoia; species Sequoia sempervirens. The sequence goes on along the minus strand of VDFB02102520.1, from coordinate 11,441 downwards.
AATGAAACAAGTAGCTCCTCATGAACCCTATGGACATTATCCTCTCCTTATGGTCCCTACCCATTTTATTAGCTCATCCACTGCCAGCTTGTCAAGAACACCATTCATAGTTTTCAACTTTATTTTCATCATCCATTTCATTTTGTTATGGTTAACTAGTGCCACACAGACACTCTGCCACTCATTCAACTTAGTATTAAGATCCTTGACCTCCAAAAAAACCTAGTTGAACAACGAAAGGATATTTTTAGTCATATTCTCTACCATTCTATGAAAACCCTCCAGGTCAATTTCATCCCAATTCAAAGGCTCAATAGATAAATTAGCAACATTCTCAGGTTGACACTTTGGATCCACACCTTCACCCTTCAAAGCATCCTCAACAAGAGAATCCTCCAAATCAACAACTTCAACCTCCACCCACTTACTAAAATTCACTACCGAGTTTTCCAGCAACTTCGAAAGTCCTTTCTTGTCCTCAACTTGCTTTAAACCCTTACAGTCAGGGGTCACCAACCTAGTTTGCATAAGGGAAACATCTCCAAAAATATTAAAACTATCTCCCTCAAGACCTTTTTCTTCCATACGATGCCCCTTCTTAGCCCTGATTCTCCCCTATTTCTCCTTATTAGTAAAAATAGGGGACACCTCTAAATATTTCTCCGCTTCCTCAACAAGGTTATAAACTCGCTTCTCAGCAATTTTACCACCTTTCTTCCCCTTAGACACCTTTTTTGTACTAGACAACACAACATCCTTCATTTTAGTGTCAGTGTCATAACCTTTTGATGAAGATAATTAAGAAGCCTTCGGATCATGGTCCTTCATAGTCTTACCATATTTATGCAATGAATCTAACTCTTTGGATCCATCCTCCTCATAATCTCCATCCCATTCCTCTTCAAATACCATCATCTCATAACTAGGTGCAAGCCTTTTATCTTTCTGACCACTAGAAAGCTTAGGAATTTCAAAAGTAAACTTCAACTTGATATGGTAAATGATAAGTTTCATGAGACCCCCATGGAGAATAGATTTATTAAGATATTTTCGATGATCTTCTATGCTAGTTTCCATTTAATGGTTAGGGAAATGACACCAAATTGTTGTGTTTAAAATGATTTAACATAAAATGGTATCCATAGATAGAAAAATACATGCCATCAAGTGTGAAATATTTCATGATAGCCAATGTACCACATCTCTCCATAGTGGCTTAATGGAAGAATTGTCATACCCTCTGCTTCACACACACCTAAGCTTATATTGTTCCTTTCCCGTGAAGAAATTGGCTAGAGTGCACTTAGAAGCTCCACAATCTTGGTAAAATTTCTTACCCTTCATAGGTAAACTAATAATTTTAGCAACTAAACCCTTGATAACATTCATCTCCACCCCTTGGTAGCACAAAATTTGATTATTACACCCTTTCACAATTCACCTTAGTAACCTTAGAATCAAACCCATGCAGTTTTAGAAAATAAGGGTAAATTTCCCCTTTCTCAAGATGCTCCCCCACAACCGCATTCCCTTGTAAAATATTCACAAGAGAGAGGCTCTTGTATGTAATTATTGCCACCCATTGCAACCCAAGGCACCCTCATCACAACCTTCTCCTTGTTCTGATGAGCAGAAAAAACTAAGAGGGCCATCCAAAAACAAGGCCAAAAGGCCCCTAGAATACATGTAAACCTGACAGCATGAGTACACCTAGCTATAATTGCCACTTGGACCATGAGCTCATTTTCATAAGATATGTAATTATTACTTAGATGGGATTTGAACTCTACACTCCTAAACAAAATCAAGAGAAGATAAAGCCAACAAAATAAATAGTTATCTCCCAAGGTTTTCGCCACCATGAAAAGATAATTGATCATGATAAATGATGCTTTGCAGTTTAACAGGGATGGTGTCATAGGAATGCCAAAATTTATGAGATAAGACACCCACATTCATAAAGCCATTAGCAAGAAAATTTTCCTCACATAAGACATGCAGGATTTTATAATTATCAAAGGAGCCAAGAATAGATAGGGAGTACTCTATAATATGCAATATAGACCATGATGGGGGATTCACCTTCAAAGGACAAGTGATAATATTAAGGTATTCCCCTTCCAATCACAACTTTGTCACCCTTGCCTCTTTAGCAAGAAGGAGGCCACGATAGGTTGTTGATGTAATGACTAATATTGCATTGCCTAGGATTTGAATTGATGAAATATTACTATAATTATAGGTATCTATCCTTAATTTCTTGAAAATTAAACATCACAAGCTAACATTAAAACTTGAATTCGGGGAAATTAAAACACCACCAAAAAAACATTTTAAATTTAGGTTCAAAGGCCTAGGGAAGACACATTATCCCATGGGAGAATGTGTCTGAGGTCCCTATTCTTGCAACACACATTGTTCAAGTGAAAGTATTATGTGTCAAAATTGATTGTTGTTGGGTTTTCCCTATGAAATTTATTAGGATTGTAGATGTAAAATAAGGATTATTAAGGCACTATTAACTCCAATTTAATTGAGGGTACCCAAACAAAGTGTGAAAATATAAAGTACTTTTTCTTACACTACAGTCACATATAAATTTCCTCCTCAAGGTCCCCATGCAAGAAAGAAGTTTTAAAATCCATTTGCTATATCTAAAAATAACAAGAAATAGTAATAGAAAATAGGAATCTAATAAAATTTAATTAAGACACATGAGAGAAAGAGTTACAACTGGGAACACTGATTAGTTTTAGTTGTTGTGTTATTTTCTTTAATTTTTCTCTCTTGATACTTATAAGAAGGCCTTGAAATAGGGGTTGTCTACTCCCCTTCCTTCCTTTGAAAAGTGGCTTGCTTAGTCTTCTTCCTCCTAGAACAGATCGCCCCTATTTCAAGTCAGTTCATGTGACTCCAGGAGATGGAATGGAACAAAAGGTTCCTGCTCAACCTTCATATAGTCCATCAAAACCATTTTTGGTGCAGAGGAGACTCCTAGATGGGAGTAGGACTGAGAGATTGAGAGGAGTTTGGAGCAACAACAGGGGGAGTCAGCTCTAATAATTTGGTAGTGGGCCTCTTCCCATTCACTACTTTATGAGTAGGAGTGGTAGGAGGTCGGAAAGGTTGAGACATAAAGGATTCCCCATGTGGACCCATCCTTCTACCATGTACGTAGGGCCAAGGTCTATGGAGAAAAGTAGGAAGGTCATATATCTAAATCTTAGCTTGATTGCAAGTAGGTTCCATCATACGTCTTATGCAAAATCAAGGAGTAGCCATCCAAAACTCCTCATTAGAAAGGGGGGAAAAAGTGGCACCCTGAAGATGGGTAGGCCTCGCTTTTCCCTTTCAAGAGGAGGTAGCTTGTTGTTGCACTATTGAAGGAGTCACTTTCGGCTATCCTTTCCCCCTGGTTTTTGTACTTTATGTAATTTTGGTAAAGCAGGTCTATTCTAGGAGGAAACAAACTGACTAGGTTGGTCCAAAAATGATCTAGTGAATAACCCCCATGGGATACCAATGATTGGTATACAGTGTCATGTACAATGTGCATGACACCTTTTTGGGAGAACTTTAAACATTTGTGAATAAAGAAAGTAATTACATTCATGGAAGCTAGCCATGGATGCTCAACTTCAACCTGAAGAGATTAGATTCTAGAATAACATCAAAAGTTGTATCCATAGCCTTAGGTAACACTAGGATGAAAAGAGTTATAAATAGAAAAATAATCTAAGGATGGGTAGCTCTTCTGGTGATGGCAATGGTGGTGGAGTTTCTTTAAATTTGAATGAAACAAGAAATCTAGAAGAGCCTCTTGGCAGTAATGGTTGTTAGTGTGATGATGGGATAGTGATGTTAAGCAGGGCACTTGCTACAAGTAAGCTGTGTGGGTCCCCTTTTGTGTCTAATATTCTTTTGGAAAGGAAAGAGGCTTCAAAGAGTGTGTGTTCATTGCATTCCTTGATGCCTGGATCTGAGAAAGTGGTACCTGGCTTTAAAAATTCATGGAATGACCTGTCTTTGAATGGAAGTGATGGGACTCCTAATGTTGAGGGTTTTGTGTCTGACAAGGTCTAGTCAAAGTTGTTTGGCCTAAAGAAAAAATTACCTCCCCTTTGGTGCCCTTTATTGCAAATAAAAATATAGGGTAGTACTTTTTTTCGGTCCCAGACTATATTGTTGATAAAAGAATGTTAAATATGGAATTGGCATTGTTGGGTACATTTTTCGGTCCTCAGCCTCACATTAAGCTAGTCTATATATTTACTATTAATCATTGGAAACCTAAGAAACAAGTTGATGTTGCTGCTATGGCTAAAGGTTTCTTCTCTTTCTCCTTTATTTGTGAGGAATATTTGGTGTTGGTACTAACAGGTGGCCCTTGGTTCCTTTGAAATTCCTCGTTGATGATTAAGAAGTTAGGGATGAGATTTAATCTAGACTTGTGCTCCTTCTTGGCTGTTCCAATTTACGTTAGAATGCTTCACCTCCCATTGGAGTTTTTGAATGAGGAGGTGTTTAAAGGGATTGCCACTATGTTTGGTTGTTTACTGTCGATGAAGAAAATGACTACTTTTGGGAAACAGTTGGTTTTATGAATGATTTTATGTGAATGATGAGTAATCAGTAGACCTATTGGATCTAGTTAAGATTAATTCTAAGTTGGAGGTGTGGGAGTAGTTAGTTGAATTTGAAATGAATCCCTTTGCTTGGCTTCACTGTAAAAAATTTGGACATTGGGCTAAAAGGTGTCCTCCTAAAGTTCCTAAGCAAATAACTAAATAATGGAAGGAGGTGGAAAAACCTTCAGTTAAAGAAGCAGATTGGTTTCTTGCTCAAGAGGTGGTGGCAGACCCACCTGCCCAAACAGAGGTGCTTGCTAGCGAGCCCCGCATGGTGACTTTAGAGGAGATGATTTTGGATGAGGGGGAACAAGTGTTGGCTGGTGAAGCTACCTACAGAGATATTTTTTAGGACATTGGTCTTAATGATAATTTATGCTTGTCCGGTATAGAGATCTAGAAGTAGGATAATAGTTTAGAATAATAGTCTAAAAAACAAATCAATATAAAACAAACAAATCAATATAAATCCAAAACAAAAGATGAAACAAACAAAGCAACAAGATAAAATTCAGCATATAACTAGTCAAGGACTCAAGGCATAGATGTCCACTGCTATATTCCATAAAACGAATGGCATAGATTTTTTTTATAGCAATCCACGTGAACTGTTTGACATAATGCCTCAAATAAATGTGACCGTATAGAACGCCATGAATGTAGATTTCATGCCAAATATGTGACCTCTGTTAACATATTAGAATAGCGTATTGATATCCTTCAAAGTACATAAAGTGGTGGCAATTTAGAATAGCGTATTGATATCCTTCAAAGTACATAAAGTGGATTTATAGGTTGACTGTAAACAACAAACAAGGTATGTGAACTGTTTGATAGAATACCTCAAAGAAACTGAAATGCCACTGTGAGAGGAGTTGTGTTTCAATGATGGTTGCTGATGTTACCATAAATTATGATATTGGCTACTCAAAGTGACTCCACATGCCAATTCTGTACACACTACTCGACATTGAGAAAGATGAGTTCAAACATGAAAACATCGTGTTTACTGGTAGAATTGAAGCAACAAGATAAAATTCAGCATATAACTAGTCAAGGACTCAAGGCATAGATGTCCACTGCTCTCTTCCATAATTTATCTATTTCATGTATTCTTTGCAAACATTTTAACCAAGCCATATACTTCTCTTTCCATTCTAAAGATTCATTCAAACCCTTAATCAATATTTCCCTTGAGAATTTGACTCTTAGAAATAATTTTTGTAGTTGTCAATGGTTGCAAACTTGCAATTGTTAAGCCTCTCTAGAGCGCTCTTGGTTTGGTCATAGTATTGGTTGGCTTTTCTAATGCCTCACAATATAGAAAGAGTTATCCCAACTACTTTATGAAGATTCCATCTGCTGCAGCAACTCCAGGGATGCCTTTTGAAATGCTGTCAAAACTAAATATTAACCAGCTGAGGTGTTTATGACTCTGACATTCTCTTTTTACATAATTCTTCCCATCCTTGCATTAGGGATGTTTTAAAGATCTATGCATAGGAGGCTGAGTTTCTATTAGCGCTTTCGTATAATTGTGAAGAATTAACTCTTCCCTGGAGAATTATTTTGTTTTCTTCCCAACTGACATATCATCATGGGAAGAGTACTCTAGAATGGTTTTATGGAATCAGGATAGTGTTGCACACCACTACGTAGCACTTGTTATATATGAAACAAACAAATCAATATAAATCCAAAACAAAAGATGAAAACATTGAGTGCATACTTTTTCAGCATTACAAAAATAAACAAATAAAAGAATAATGTTCAGAACAATTCATTATTAAATTCACATAGAATTGTTAAGCTACAAGAATAATAGTATAGCTTAAAAATAATTATATGCCATAGGACTTCAAAGACACACAACATATTGAAGTTCTCAGATATTTTTTCTTGCCATCTTTTTATAAATAGAATAAACACATGCAAGAGTTGCCTGAAGACCGTCCAACCTGGACTTGTCAATTCAAGAAAACCATAAATTATTTTCTATGAACATTAATACATTTCATAAAGTTATATTTTGCTTCTGTGGCTGTACAGTACAGCAGTCCATATGAAGATTGAACAAAAACTATTCTGACACTGTAAATCCAACCAAACATTCTGTTTACCATAATAGTAACATAAACCTCGGGAAACCCAAGTAACATATATTCTGTTTAAATCATAATAGCAACATAAACCCTAGAAAGCCCAAGTAACATACATCATCAAAAACCCTACGAACATGATCATCAGAATCCCAAAAGAATTGTTGCAGAGATGGAAAATTTCAGTGAAATTACTCAAAAGCTAAGAAGCCAAAAATCACTGTAAACACTGTTTTACTGATGAATCATCTCTGCATCAATGGTTGGCTCCTTTGACAGAGGCACTCGATGCAGTTACTCTACTATCCTAAGAAGCCCCCAAAAAGATTATGCCTTTAGATAGCAAAACAAATCATGGGCCTCATTGATAGATCATCTAGTATATATGATATGCATAAAAATTGCACAAGGAGGCCATATAGATATACTTACGGAACATTATTTAAAAGAAGAGAACAGAGTAGTCTCTGCACATTGGACACTTGGGATCTTGGCTAGGTACCATTATAAATTTATAACAGCTTGGACAACCAATAAGCTTCAAGACATCAGAAACTTCAGTGCTCTTATTGTCCTTGACATTCTGCATGGCAGCAGAAACTTCTATAATCTTTTTGTCCTTGACATTCTTCATGGCAGCAGAAGCTTCTGTAATCTTGTCCTTCACATTCATGATGGCAGAAAAAGCTTTTGGAATCTTAATGTCCTTGACATTCATCAATATGGCAGAAGAAGCTTCTGTAATCTTATTGTCCTTGACATTCTTGTGAATAAGAGATCTGTATGCGGGCAAACTCAGTTCAAGATCTAATGACAACTCTTCTTCATCATTGAAGTTGATAGATCTTGCAATCTTGTATGGAGGAGAGGCCATGCAATTATCAGAGCAGCTTCTCTTAGTTCCAGCTTGTAAAGACAATGGTGATTTTATTCTGCTGCATCCAAACAAATCAAGAGTTCTGAGACTGTTGTGATCATTGATCTGCTCTCCATTTTTCTCATCTGTATGATCAAATCCATTGTCCTCCTTGTTCATTTTCACATCATCCATTGTGAATCAATGCATTACCAGAGATGCAACACTGATAATAGCACTATGTATTGATATCTAAATGAGTCTGGTCGGCTGTAACAAAGAACGGCTTGGAAAGTGCATTGGAAATGATTATCGTAGCAGTGGAGAGAATACAAGCTAATAAAAACACTCTCTTTTTCCCAAGAATATTAAATTTTGGTAGCTTTATTATTTCTAATGTTCTTAGCATTAAATGAGAAAACTGAAAAAACATTAAATACAATACAGGGACGTAGCATTTCTATCACCTTTGAAGATATGGATTGACTTAAATTGTAAACTACTTGGGCTATATCTAGTTTAGTGCAAATGATTGCATACATTAAACTACAAAAAAAACTAGAATAAGAAACCTTAGACATATATTCAAAATAATAATCAGAATTAGGAAACTTATCTAACCTCGACTTAGTACCAACTAGAAATAGAATATTAGTTGGCGTACAATCATGCATATTAAACCTTCACAAAATTTTATCCACATACATGGTACTTCAAGTTAATCAAAGCTTTTTGTGAGCCTATTCTTTTTGAATTTCCATCCAAAGAATATATTTGCATACCCCAAGTACTTTATATTAAATGTGCTAGAAAGTTATGTCTTGAGCTCCCTAATCATCACCTTACTATTACCCATGAACAACATATCATCAACATACAAGATAATGATTAGAATATGATCATCGATAACCTTAATATAAACACAATGATCCTCCTCACCCCTATGAAAACCAAAATTTAAATAAAAAAGAATCAAACTTTTGATACCTCATCCTTGGAGACTTATTCAAACCATACAAATTTATCTTCAACCTAAAAACTAATTACTCTTTTTCTTTTACAAAAAAATTGTCAGGTTGTCACTGAAATGAAGAGAAATAGGGGATGTTAAATATGGAATGGGGTAAAATGTTGTTGGGGTGTGTTAATGGACATATTTTTACTTATTTCATTAGGAAATGAGATCTACACTAAGAATTGATCTCCAACCCTTAGGCGAGTCAAATCGATGAGGGAATCTATTGATCTCCTTATGATCTTGAGAATGGGGGTATCAACCTAAACAACACTTTTGGGATACAAAATAAAAATAATAAATAAAATCAATTTTTCCCTTTCAAACTTGAAGCATAAATTTAAAGCATATTATAGACAAAAACAACAACATTTTAGAAAATCAAGAAATGGCAGAGTGATGTATATCTATGACCAAAATGAAGATTTAGGATGCTACCTAGGACTCATTTTCCCATACACAAATGGGTCTTTATGGAAAGCTTTGAATCAACTTTCAAGATCCTTTGGTATCATTCTATAGCTTTTATTTGGTCTGGGTTTGGATGTCCAATAGTTAGAAAACAAAGTCTATAGGTGAGATTCCATGAATTGACAACTTTGAAAACTATTTGTAACTTTGACAACTTTTTGCAACTTTTCTAATTTTTCTCTTCAAGAGATCTTCAATCCTTCTTCAACCTAATATCTACAAACCAAACACAATAGGGAAAAATTGTTCATTTTTTGTTAATGGGGGATTACCTTGGACAAACCCCATTTGGGTAATTAAACCTTGAATTGAAATACTGAAACATGAAAGGAATGATGAATGGAAAATACAATACTTTTGATAAGGGAAAGGAGTTTCTAAAGGGATCCCAAAACCCTTACATCAAGAGAAGGATATCAAAGATTAAGCAACAACCATCAACAACCCCTCAAAAAAAAATCATTAAGGTAAGCCTAGACAAACCAACAACTAAACCAACAACAAAACATAAACATAGAAGATGACCAAACACAACTAAATAAAATTATCTAAAACCTTGGCTACCTTAATATTACTAGAGATAATATTATCATGCATCTCCACCACATGTTGAAGCTCCTGGAAAGAAATAGTAGCCCTCTTATAGGTATTACTGTTGGTTCGTAGACATGATCCCTCATCCAAACTATTCTCCATTTGATTCTTGAAATTAACATCAACAATCATCTCCTCATTCTCCCTAAGATAGAACTATTTAGCTATCCAACTAAGAGCCTTTTCATTCAACAGAATCAATGCATGTGCACGAGAATTAAGATATTGGGTGCTAATTTGCACCATCGACTATAAATCACTACAATCTTATTAAATTTGTCCTCCAACAAAACAAGTAGCTCCTCATGAACCCTATGGACATTATCCTCTCCTTATGGTCCCTACCCATTTTATTAGCTCATCCATCGCCACCTTGTCAAGAACACCATTCATACTTTTGAACTTTCTTTTCATTGTTTATTTCATTTTTATATGGTTAACTAGTGCCACATAGACACTCTACCACTCATTCAACTTAGTATTAAGATCCTTGACCTCCAAAAAAACCTAGTTGAACAACGAAAGGATATTTCTAGTCATATCCTCTACCATTCTACAAAAACCCTCCAGGTCAATTTCATCCCAATTCAAAGGCTTAGTAGATAGATTAGCAACATTCTCAGGTTTAAACTTTGGAGCCACAACTTCACGCTTCAAAGCATCCTCAACAAAAGAATCCTCCAAATAAACAACTTCAACCTCCACCCACTTCTTACTAAAGTTCACAACCGAGTTTTTCAGGAACTTTGAAAGACCTTTCTTGTCCTCAAGTTGCTTGAAACCCTTACAGTGAGGGGTCACCAACCGAGTTTGCATAAGGGAAGCATCTCCAAAAATATTAAAACTATCTCCCTCAAGACCTTTTTCTTCCATACGATGCCCCTTCTTAGCCCTGATGATCCACTATTTCTCCTTATTAGTAAAAATAGGGGACACTCCTAAATATTTCGCCCCTTCCTCAACAAGGTTATAAACTCGCTTCTCATCATTTTACCACCTTTCTTCCCCTTAGACCCCTTATTTGCACTAGACAACACAACATCCTTCATAGTCTTACCATATTTATGCAATGACTCTAACTCTTTGGATCCATCCTCCTCATAATCTCCATCCCATTGCTTTGCAAATTCCATCATGTCATAACTAGGTGCAAGCCTTTTATCTTTCTAACCACTAGAAAGCTTAGGAATTTTAAGAGTAAACTTCAACTTGATATGGTCAATGATAAGTTTCATGAGACACCCATGGAGAATAGATTTATTAAGATATTTTCTATGATCTTCTATACTAGTTTCCATTTAATGGTTAGGGAAATGAACCCAAATTTTTGTGTTTAAAATTATTTAACAACATAAATGGTATCCATAGATAGAAAAATACTTGCCATCAAGTGTGAAATATTTCATGATAGCCAATGTACCACATCTCTCCATAGTGGCTTAATGGAAGAATGGTCATACACTCTGCTTCCCACACACCTAAGCTTATCTTGTTCCTTTCCCTTTAAGATCGGCTAGAGCGCACTTAGAAGCTCCACAATCTTGGTAAAATTTCATACCCTTCATAGGTAAACTAATAATTTTAGCAACTAAACCCTCGATAACATTCATCTCCACCCGTTGGTAGCACAAAATTTTATTATTCCACCCTTTCACAATTCATCTCAGTAATCTTAGAATCAAACCCATGCAGTTTAAGAAAATAAGGGTAAATTGCCCCTTTCTCAAGATGCTCCCCCACAACCGCATTCCCTTCTAAAATATTCACAAGAGAGAGGC
>VDFB02102519.1:0-28066 GCA_007258455.2 Sequoia sempervirens | reverse complement strand
ATGTTCTAGGATTTACTCTACGATTGTAACTTCTGGATATCCTCTACTGATAGGCTTTTAGGTGATCCACTGCATGTTGACGACCCTCATCCAATAGTTCCAATTCTTATAACCTAGACACTTTGTAATCCTCATTTGAAATAATCCCCTTTAGTGACACTCGGAGTGATGGTAGCTCAACCTCAATAGGTAGAATGGCCTCTAATCCATAGACTAAGGAATATGGTGTTGCTCCTATCGGTGTGTGGATATTGGTTCTGTAAGCCCATGAAGCAGGGTTCAGTTGAACATGCCAATCACGTACAACTTCGTTGACGGTTTTCCTCACTATTTTCAAGATAGTCTTGTTTGAGGCCTTTGCTTGGCCGTTTCCTTGGGGATAGTATGGTGTAGAAAACCGATGTTGTATATGGAACCTCTCACATAGTTCTTGGACATCCTAATTTTTGAATGGTCTGTCATTGTCCGTGATAATGGATTGAGGGATGCCATATTGACAAATGATATAATTCAAGATGAATGATGAGATTTTCTTTCCTGTAATGGTGGTTAGGGGAACCGCTTCAATCCACTTTGTGAAGTATTTTGTGGCTGTGATGATAAACTTGTGTCTGTTGGATGAAGATGTATGAATCTTTCCTACGAGGTCCAATCCCTACTGATATACTATTAATGAGTGGATTTATAACTACTTTGAATAATAGATAATTTTCATGGATTGATTCGCCTTGTATGCTCTATCATCCCTTTATAACATTAGCATATGATTTCATATCATATTTTTCTTTCCATATCATTCTTAACTTGGAAAGTTTAGCCTTCTCTAGAACTCCTAGTGGCATATCTTTTGATCGAGGTGCTCCAGAGATATGATAACAAAAATCAAAGTTCAACCATTGAACATTCATGCCACAATGATAAATCCATGATTCAGAAGGAACATCATCCATTTGAGTTTTTTTTTGATTGGATTGATTTATCTATTTGATGTTTGATGTTTGATGTGTTACTGATTGTGATTGATGTTCAATGTTGGGTTGCACTATGATCTTTGTGGTTGATACATTGTCCTACTGTTGTTTGGCTATTGGTTTAAGCTCAAAGTTTATTGCCCCCAGTGAGTTCAAGATTTTCCCCCCAGTCTAGGGTGAGACACGACTACGATGCTAGGATATGTACATGAGGCTTTCCAATGATAGGCAGATAGATGGTGAAAGCGAATGGCAAAATCAAATGGTCGACATGCTCAAATAGATGGAAAAGATAACCTATCACAAATAGTACCTGTTGCCAGATTTTCACTACTTATTTTTATTGCACTTTTTTAGATTTTATGATTTTTTTGATTTTTCAATTTTTTTGTATTTTTTTCTTTTTATATATTTTTAAAAATTTTTGATCCTTTTTTTTGATTTTTTTGGTTGTTACCATGACACATGTTTGCCAGGTTTTCATTAAGGTAACCATTTTTTTAGGACATTTTCTGATGTTTTTGTATTTTTTCAGGACTCTTTCTGATGCACAGGATGATTCAGGTGTAAAATCTTTTGAGATGCAAGTTGTTGAGGGGTTCATCAATCAAATCCCCTTCCAGTGTGGACAACTGATATGCTCCTGATCGAAAGAATAACACAATAAAAAAGGGACCTAGCCAGTTTGGTTCAAACTTCCCCTTCTTCTCTCGATCTTGTTGGTTACAGGGGTTCTCTTTCAAGACTAAATCACCCACCTGAAATGTTCTAGGATTTACTCTGTGATTGTAACTTCTGGATATCCTCTACTGATAGGCTTTTAGGTGATCCACTGCATGTTGACGACGCTCATTCAATAGTTCCAATTCTTGTAACCTAGACACTTTGTAATCCTCATTTGAAATAATCCCCTTTAGTGACACTCAGAGTGATGGTAGCTCAACCTCAATAGGTAGAATGGCCTCTAATCCATAGACTAAGGAATATGGTGTTGCTCCTATCGGTGTGTGGATATTGGTTCGGTAAGCCCATGAAGTAGGGTTCAGTTGAACATGCCAATCACATACAACTTCGTTGACGGTTTTCTTCACTATTTTCAAGATAGTCTTGTTTGAGGCCTTTGCTTGGCCGTTTCCTTGGGGATAGTATGGTGTAGAAAACCGATGTTGTATATGGAACCTCTCACCTAGTTCTTGGACATCCTAATTTTTGAATGGTCTGTCATTGTCCGTGATAATGGATTGAGGGATGCCATATCGACAAATGATATAATTCAAGATGAATGATGAGATTTTCTTTCCTGTAATGGTGGTTAGGGGAGCCGCTTCAATCCACTTTTTGAAGTATTTTGTGGCTGCGATGATAAACTTGTGTCTATTGGATGAAGATGTATGAATCTTTCCTACGAGGTCCAATCCCCACTGATATATTATTAATGAGTGGATTTATAACTACTTTGACTAATAGATAATTTTCATGGATTGATTTGCCTTGTATGCTTTATCATCCCTTTATAACATTAGCACATGATTTCATATCATATTTTTCTTTCCATATCATTCTTAACTTGGAAAGTTTAGCCTTCTCTAGAACTCCTAGTGGAATATCTTTTGATGTTAATCTACCCTCTTCACTTGTCATTCATATGGATAAATATCATACACTTATATCGGACCTAGAGTTACTATTTAGGGTACACCTAATTATCCCCTACATTGGCCTACATTGCACAAAACACCTATTGGCATAGTTATCATGTAGCACTTTGGTCACACTTATCGAAGGTTCAATAGAGGTTGAAATGTCACATGTAATCATCCATTTTTATCACCTAATAACCTAAATCTAGATTTTACATCATTTACTATTTTCCTAATTTTTTTAATGTATGCTAATTTATATAACAAGGAACATAAAGAATATGACATTATTGATAAAATTCAAAATATGTATTGCTCAAAAATATCCTAAAGTGATCTAGTGTGTACACCACCTTTGTCTAATGCTATCATTTATAAATATTTAGAAAATATCCAAATATATTCTAATACTTTATTAGCGATTGTGACTATTTGATTACACATTCCATTTCCTACTAAAATTGGGCCCATTTTATTAGAAAAAAATATTTTATTTAGAAATTTATTTGTATACATTGATATTTCTTCATATATAATAGAGATAAAATAGTTAAATACACAAAAATTCCTCAAAATTCTATAGTAAATAAACAAATAAATCAATGTATACTTCAATTTGATTTAGTTGCCCAATATTTTATAAAGACAAGAAATGAAATGCTTAACAATGCTTTATTTTATTATGGCTAAATTATTTTGATTAAAGATACAAACCAATAAAATGGATTTTAAAAGGGCTCCACTCTTTTACAAAGACTAAAAAAATAGATATCAAATATCGTATAAAATGAATAAGGACTCAAGGTAGTATCTCATTCTTGGTTGAACAACATGCTCTGCTAGGGTTTGAAAGTTTTATGTTGTTTTTTGGTGGTATTTTGTGGATGTATGCTAGGGTGGGGGATCCTTACGAGATCCCCCCAAAAAATATTAGATTCTAAGGAACATGTTTTTGCTTCCACTAACAAGACTACTAGTGGTGTTGTCCTTGAGGTTTTGCAAATTGATGCTATTTTTGCTAGTCGAGATGTTGAGCTAATTTTTGGTGGATTGGGCATCTTCTTGGGTAGGAAAACTTATTGGTTTGAATTTTTCAAAGGATGGAAGGAATAATATTCTTGCAGTGATCCATTTAGATGAAGGTATGGTAGTGAATCTTTTAAATATTTTGAGGGATGAATCTATTTGAGGGGTAGAGAATACTCTAGTGGTTAAGCTTTTTGATTTTAGACCCAACATAGATTTGTTCTGTAAATGGTCAGATGTGGTGTAGAAATTGAAAGGAAATGTCTCTATTAGTGTAATGGTGGATGGTCTTTTTTATTTAATTTTTCTAACATAGAGGATCTTATAACTTATAGGTTAATGGGAGAACCATGGTTTTTTGACAAAGGGCATAGAAATTATTTATCTCTCTTTAAATGGAAACCAATTTTTCACCCATCTAATGATCTCTATGTAGTATCCCCTAATTGGGTCCATCTACCAAGATTACCTTTGCAATATTGGAGCTCTAAGATATCATGAAAAATACACTTACCTCCATAATCACATCCTACCACAAAGCTCTTATTGAACACAACACAAAACCTTTATCTATCATTCATCCCATTTCACCATCCTTAATAACATTATATTGAAGTATTTTTTACAATACCTTACATAAATTCCTTAACTCAAAAGAGGATTCTCTTACATTGAAAGAGGTGCATGATGGTATTTTTAGTGCATATACTAACAACATTTCCTCAGCTAAAAAATCTTAAGAATGGGATAATATTGACCCACTATGGAATAAGATTCATGTTAGTATATAAAGAAGTTTTTATCCTACTAGAAAAATGAAGATTTTATTCATGTACCATCACAATTATTGCAACCCATCACCACTCCTTGGTGCTTTTTACAATGGGTCCTCAATCTCATTGGTAAGATCCATCCATCTTCCTCTAATGGCCATAAATTCATAATAACAACTACTGAATACTTCACCAAATAGGTTGAAGTTATTATCCTTACCTATACTACTAGATAAAAATAAATAAATCATCTTTCAATACATCATTTGGTTGAAGTTATTGAAAGAGGGGTAAACACTTTTGACCTGGAGCTATGAACTGGTGAGGTCACAACTAGGGGACCTCATCCCCAACATAAACACTCAACAAATACAACCCAATGGGATTTGAATCTTGATGGAAAGAACAACAACACGACAACTTAACCATCACACCATGTCGTGCTATTGGAAAGGAAAGGATTTTGTTGTTTTACCACATAAAATTAAATTTTTTTATATGATGTATGGCTTAGGCATCTTTCAATTTCCCTGAAAAATAGAAGGATCTTATGAATAAGATTACAAAGACTACTATCACAAACCTAATTTAACACATGTAAGTTGACATTTTGTGAGGAAATGTTCAACTTATAAATAAGAACAGTTTGAAATGAATTTTAGGGTTGTTATTAGATTGCCCATTTTTCCTTGTTTCTACATTCATCACAATAAACATATGTTCAAATCACTCTTAAAAATATTTCCTTTGTATAAATTCAAAAAAAATTAATTTATAAGATAAGCAGGTCATTTTCAAGATCTTGTTCAATTTAAAGTTTAAGAAAACATCTCACATTATTTTTATATTTAGGAAATGGAAAGTGGAATAGTCAACCACTAGAGGCTTAATTTCCTATCATTATTGCATACTTACATTTCCCCCCTTATTAAGACTAGCTTTGTTAATTTTTCATTAATGCAATGTTTTTTATTATATAAGCAACATTTACAAGGTGTTGTACCCTTTACACGAGGAGCCCAAAGGGCCAAAAAGCATCAACCCAAAAAGTAGCAAAAAATATTACAGAAACAACAAACTATAGATGCAGACACAACCAAGTAACATCATAGACACAACATAGACACAACCCAGAAGAGACCCAAAAGCTAATTGTCTGAACCCTCCCATTTCTTGACTAAGAGGTTTAACATATCCTCCCCAATCTAGTTGGGGACTTCATCCGTGGTGTTCTTATTCAACTCCTCCTTAATCACATCTGAGAGAGTGAGAGATGACTTGTGAATCAACTTGACAACAAACTAAGCCAAGCAGTTAACCTTACAGTTCAACATAGTCACCTGCTCCTACAGCCCTCTGAGCACATCCAGTTTGTCTTCCTTGCTCCGAATCTCTATTTTAGCACTATCCCTAGTGTCTGAGGAATTAGTGGAGTCCTCATGCAACATTTGGTTAAGGTTTGAGAAGTGACTAGTGTCTTCAATGGGTCCGGTATCCTTCCTCTTTCTAGTAGCTTTGATTCCTTCATCCCTGTTGTCAGACTTAGCCAAGCCATTGGAAATAGTGTCAACAGAGGCCTCTTTTTTGCTTTGCACCAGTCTGTGAGATCTTCTCACACTCAATTGTTCCGCCCCTAAATCATAAATAGCCCCCACCATAGTATCACCCTTAGAATCTTTTTCCTCATCCAATTTACCTTCCTCAGAGACCAGAAGAACTCTTGCAAGAAGAGATATATTTTTCCTTTCTTTTTAGCTGCAAGAGTGCTAACCTTCTTACCTTTTAGCTCGCAGAGCCCAATCACCGCACTTTCCTTAGACGCACAAGGGTAAGTGCACAAAGTTGAGTCCACGAAACACAAAAGTTTTTGCCTTAGCCAAAAAAATGAAATTGGGATTCCAAAAACGGGTTCCCAATTTTTATAAATGAGATCCTGATTTTTAAAAATTGAGATCTCGTTTAGCTTCGGGATCCCTAGCCTAAATATCAAACGAGATCCCACTTTTTAAAAATAGAGATCCCATTTGTTAAAGGGTCCTGAACTGACAAACACGGAATGGGATCCCAATTAGTACGAAACGAGATCCCAATTTATAAAAATCGGGATCCCGTTTTGTAATAATCGGGATCTCGTTTTGTAATGGTATTTATTTTTTTAAAATGAACAAAAGTTCATTTTCATTGCGCACTGGATCCCAATTTGGTGGGCGAAAATGACTATAAAACCAACCTCTAGGTACACCTCCACCCCCACTTTTTAGCATTTTTTCATTTTTTATTGAAATTCTCAATAGAAGAATTGATTTTAGCATGTTTTTTTTTTAAATTTATTTGACTTTTTAAGCATTTTATTTCCTGTAATAGTAGAAATGAGGAATTGTAGAAATAGATGAAAAAATGCAATGAAACTTGAAGATATTGAATAGAAAGGAAAAAATGAACCTTGAATTGTATTCTAGAAACAAAATTTAGCTTTTGAAACCTAAATTATTCAATCAAACCAAAAATAATTGCATTTGAAAACCCTAATTGAAAGGAAACAAAAAAAAACATTTCAAAACCCTAGAAATTGAAATGAAATAAAAAATTGCATTTGGAAACCCTGAATTCAAATCAAACAAAAAAAATTGGATTTGAAAAGCCTAGTTTGAAATGAAAAAAAGAATTGCATTAAAAACCCTATTGGCTTAGATTGAAACCCTAAATTGAATTGAAACAATTTTTTTTTCTAAAACCCTAAATTGAAATTGAAAAATCATTTTGATTTTGAAAACCCTAATTTTGAGCTCAAGAAAATTCATTTGCATTGCTTAAATGTTTTAAATTTCATTTGCATTATATGGAGAAAACAATATGTTAAATTTTAGTTTCAATGTTAAATTATAATTATATTAGAAAACAATATATGTTAAAGAATTTAGTTACAATTCATAAATTTTATCAATGTTTGATTGAAAATTTAGTTAGCAAATTCCTAAATCCAAGTGTACAATCCATTTCCAATTGTCACTTAATTAGATAATATTCAACATTCATTTATATTTTATGTTTTGATCTCTCTTAGTCATGCCTTGTTTCCATTTCTTCTTTGCATGTGTTGTCTATTGTCTTTTGACAATCTCAACCCTCATTCTAGTCAATTACTTGTTAATTAGGCTTCTAGTTTAGTCTAAAATCTCAATTTGCACTAGTTACCTAGACACTAAAAGAATCTAAATATTTTTCTTTTCTTTCTTTTAGGTTAGATTTCAATTCCAAACAATAGAAAATAAAATACTTGATTCAAAATTAATTAATTTTATATTATACATTTTATATCATAAAATTCATTTAAGTGGGAAATATTAATGAAAAAAATGTTAAATAAAATAATCTTATATTCAATTAAGAAAATATCCAGTTAAAATATACATCAAAGTCAATCTTACTAATACATAATTACGTGTTTCTATTATGGAAATAGTCAATCTATTCATAAAATAAAAAATATTCATAAACTAGGCACTAACTTGCAAGTCCATTATTCCAAGGGCCACCCAAACTTCACCCTAAGTTCCCTAAACCCTAAACCCTGAACTCTAAAATCTAAACCTTTAACACTAAATCATTCATTTTGTCCTAGGACCTTAAAATGAAATTTTGTTGCCTTAGGAAAATCCACCAAATTTTATTCCCTTAAGCCATGCCATTTTGTCATAGGACCTTACTACATAGATCCCTTAAGCCGTTCTATTACCCTAAACCCTAAACTCTAAACTCTAAACCCTAAACCCTAAAGCCATCATTTTTTCCTAGGCCCTTAAGGAAATTTGGTTTCCTTGGGCAACATCACCAAATTTTATTCACTTGAGCCATGCCATTTTGTCCTAGGACCTCACTAGACATAGATACCCTTAAGCCATCCTATCACCCTAAATCATAAATCGATGCCTTAAGGGGTCCTAATATGACATTTCTTAAGGGGATCAAAGAAGTTCTCAAAATTTGGTGAAGTTACCCAAGGCAACCAAATTTAACAATAATAAGATCGTGCAAGATTATAATATGAATGAGATTTCATGATCTAGGTTGGTAAGATGAAACAAGAGCTATCTTAATCAACTGTTCCACAAGAAAATGTTCTTCACTAACTTGAAAATCCATTATATTCCAAGGGACACCAAAACTTCACCCTAAGTTCCCTAAACCCTAAACCCCGAACTCTAAAATCTAAACCCTAAACACTAAAGCATTCATTTTGTCCTAGGACATTAAAATGAATTTTGGTTGCCTTAGGAAACTCCACCAAATTGTATTCCCTTAAGCCATGTCATTTTGACATAGGATCTTACTACATAGATCCCCTTAAGTTATCCTATTACCCTAAACCCTAAACTATAAACTCTAAATGCGAAACCCTAAAGCCATCATTTTTTCTTAGGCTCTTAATGAAATTTGGTTGCCTTGGGAAACTTCACCAAATTTAATTCACTTGAGCCATGTCATTTTTTCCTAGGACCTCACTAGACATAGATCCCCTTAAGCCATCCTATCACCCTAAACCGTAAATCAATGTCTTAAGGGGTCCTAATATGACATTTCTTAAGGGGATTAAATAAGTTCTCAAAATTTGGTGAAGTTTCCCAAGGAAACCAAATTTAACAATAATAAGATTGTGCAAGATTATAATATGAATGAGATAAATCATGATCTAGGTTGATCGCTTTACAGTTTAGCGTGATAGGATGGCTTAAGGGGATCTATGTCTAGTAAGGTCCTAGGACAAACTGACATGACTCAAGTGAATAAAATTTGGCGAAGTTGCCTAGGACCTTAATGAAATTTGGTTTCCTTAGGCATCTTCACCAAATTTTATTCACTTAAGCCAGGTCAATTTGTACTAGGACCTTACTACATAGATCCCCTTAAGCCATACTTTAGGATGTCTTAAGGTGTCCTAATATGACATTTCTTAAGGGAATCAAATAAGTTCTCAAAATTTGGTTAAGTTGCCGAAGGCAACCAAATTTAACAATAATAAGATTATGCAAGATTATAATATGAATGAGATTTCATGATCTAGGTTGATCAATTTACGGTTTAGGGTGATAGGATGGCTTAAGCGGATCTATGTCTAGTAAGTTCCTAGAAAAAATGGCATGACTCAAGTGAATAAAATTTGGTGAAGTTGCCTAAGACCTTAATGAAATTTGGTTGCCTTGGGCATCTTCACCAAATTTTATTCACTTAAAAGCCATGTCATTTTGTACTAGGAACTTACTACACAGATCCCTCTAAGTCATCCTATTACCCTAAAACCTAAATCCTAAACTCTAAACTGTAAACCCTATAGCATTCATAAATTGTCCTATAGGGTATGTGCAGGATCATGATGGGCCAAAAAGTGGCAATATGATGGGTATGTGGCTGATGACATTTTTCTAATCCAAAATTGATGAAATGAAAAGGGTTTTTAAAGGAGATTCTCAGCTTTCCACCAATATAAATTATGCTTTACTTTGAATTTAATAAGTAATTATTACTCATTTTCTATTCAAATTATGACTAAAGTCCTGATTGATAGACTGATTGAAAAACATCTATAGCTTTCAAACGGTATGACATTTTTTGAATCCAAAATATGTGTCACAATATATGCTTCACATAATATAAGATTAAAAAAAAGAAAAGAATTTCATGAAGTTTTGACCAAGTTAAGGTGGTCAGACATACGGGTTTTTTATATTTTTTTAAAGTTGTAATAAAAAATTCATAATTAATTATTTACTTAGAAAAAAATTACAAAAAAATATGCATCACATCGGGACATGAGTCCTCTACTTATATCTAAAATCTTAAAAAAAAATATTATCATTTTATTGTGGTTAGGGTGGTCACGATTACACCTACTTCTTTATTTTTTCCCTAAAATTTAAGTATCAAGATTGAAATTTCAAAATTTCAACAAATAGATTTTTTTTAAACAAACCTAGTAGTTTAGAAACTACATTCAATTTGCTACAGATTCTATTCTTACATATTTTTGAAATAATATAGATAACTTATTCAAATTTTTACGTCAAGTTGCCTAACTCTGATTTTTCTGATTTTTTTGCCGTTTAAGGGCCTGTTTTTTCCATGATGATCCTGCACATACCCTATATTAATAGTTAATTGTATTTTCATTAAAGGAACATGCCTTAGACATAAATGAGGCTTACATATTTTATCATTTGTATTCAATTAGGCCATTTATATTGAATGGTTTAAGGGTATTTCCTAAACATGTATCTTACATTTTGAAATTACAAATCTAATGCAGGTTTACTCATATCTTAGAGATCACATGGATCGATTGAATAATATTTGCAATCCACCTCCACACCATCCATCTCCACCACATTCACCTCCACCCACTCCACCTCATAACCCCCCACCTCCACCACCTGAAATCAATGGTGCTTGTTTGCAAGCATGAATCAATGCCAATGTTAGAACCATCCAAGATTAAATCAACATTATTCAAAATGAAGAATGTGTCACACCACTTGTGAGGATGTTTGCATCTAGGATGAAAACAATTCTTGATGTTGTCAAGGATATGGATGGGATCTTAGATGAGCATCGGGTAATTACACCAATTTGTGACACAATTTAGGTGTCAAATTGTAAAAATTCGCAAAAAAGCCCAAAATTGGCCATTTTCTGCTCGCCAAATTTGGTGTGTGTCAAATACAAAAGGTAAATGAAAGAAAAAAATGAATTTTAAAACCTCATTTCACTTGAACCTGCGACTTGGATTGGAGGATTTGAGGTCTCCAACTTGCGCTCATGAAATATCATCCATTATTTGCATCCTTAGCTTGCTATTTTTCACGAGGATGTTGCTAACATGTCAGAGACGTCGAAGATTGCGAAGAGGTATGTATTTTTATTCTATTTATTTTGAATTTGATTTAGAATGCAGTTTGAAATAGCTTTTTATAATAAAGTTTTGTTCTAATTCTTAGGGAATGAATCTCCACCTCCAAACATTGAGAATTCATAGTCACCCCCTCAGGAAGAGCCTCCTATTCAAAAACAACCTGAAACCCCTCCATCAATTCATAGGCATCCTCAAGGAACACAAGAAAATATTCTAAATCAAATTGAAAACAAAAAAAGAGACATTGAACAATTAATTGGAAGATTAACCAAGCATGCCGAAACCCACCCTTATAGGAGAGGGATTGTTGAATCATTGAAGTCAATTGTATTACATGTAGGATAAATGAGTGAGAAAATAATTTTTTGGTCAAATAAGAGGCATGAGATGAGACAATATTATGCTAGAGGTTTGTCATATGTAGATGTTAAAAAACAAAAAATTAGCAAATTCGACTTGTGTGCCCTATTTACAGACCCGAAAACCAACATACCTTTGTCTCATACATGCAGGAGGTTCCCCATCCATTGGTGCCACCATGAGTTAATTAAAAATAAATTTTGGGAGTGGTGGTGGATGGTATTTGACCAACCTACATGCAATAACCATGAGATACCACAATACTTTTTAAGGAAACTCTATTGTGAGTTTATCCTCAATAAGATGCCAAATTATTTTGACATCTTAGACTTTTAGGGTAGAGGTGGGGGCTCCACACATGATAGAATTGTTGCACAAAATAATCCACAGTTGGCATCGAGACCCTTGGCCAGACCCATGGTGGAGCATGTTGCCATTCCTTCCATTGTTAAGGATAGTGTAAAGGTGGACATGCTGGAGTCGATTGGATCACTCACCCAGACCATTTTGCAGTGTGCGAGGCCTCTAATAGAGCCTGGTGTGGAGGAGACGTGTAGGCCTCAAGCTCCACCCCACCATTTTGGCGCTTATGGTGCAGTTTGCACGTATGATTATTAGAGTGCTTAGGATGCAGCTACACAACCTACATCAGTTGCAAAGGTGATGGCTTTCACAGATGATTTGTTGAATGATACATTTGGCATTGACACTCAGGTAAAATTTAGCAAGTTCATTTAATGTTGTTTATTAAATTATATTTTGAAATTTAAGAATAAGTAAATTAGTAGAATTTCGATATGATGAAATTTTAGGGTCAGAGTGTTCATGAGACGTGCCCCATTCCTACAAACCCTTATTCATTCTTGACATTGAGTCCACATGTATGCAACTAGTATTAAAAATATTATTATTGCATTTGAACAATTGAATGTTATATTTGAATGTTTGTCTCATAACATGCTCTAGATTTCAAACAGTTTCCTAGTGGACCTTCGACCTCCACACCTCACAATTAATTTCCTCAAACAACTTACACTCAGGTAGCCTTTATTCAATAATGGTGTTGTAAAACAATGTTAGCTATTTTTCATAATTTTGCATATACAAATCTAAAAAATTGATGAGAAACACAAATATTGCATTTGTATTCCTTGATTGTGTCATATTATCTTCTCCTAATTCACTTTTTGTTCCTTTATTCCTTCCTAATCCCATCCAATTAACATTTAATAGTTCACCCTACCATTTACTCTTTCATTTACCATTTGTAGATGTTGACATTAAACAACCTTGGTGATGTTGGTGGCACAATGGAGCACAAAGTTGCTGCAACAATAGCCAATTCTGATCCATTGCGAGAGGTATGCAATAGATTAGTCGATTTGACATTATATTTGCTCTTTTATGGTCTATTATAGAAAATTTTCATGATACTTTTGTGTAGCTTAATTTCTATCTTGATGGTTGCTACAGGTGGTTGTCACTCGAGATTGTGGACGTGTTAATGATGTAAATGTGAATGATGACTATTTGTATGCGGTAAGTGATTATATTTTGTTATATGTCATTCCATAATTCAATTTCTATGTATTATCATCTTTACATTTTATTGTATCAGTTGAAGGTCCAAAGTGAAGAGAGGAGGACTAGCGAGCATGTTCGAAAGACTAGAGAACCAACAGTCACTCTATCCAACTAAATTTCAAAGGCAACATGGGATCTATTTCCTTCCCCTAGAGGGAAATAACTGTATTAGGGTTGTTTGTTGTATGCCCATGTGGCATTTTGGAACATATGTTTGGTACTATCGATATATACATGAAATTTTATGTCCATAATATGGCTCCTTTGTACTATGCCTGTATAACTTTTTTGGATATATTGTATATATACTTTAATCAATATAATATATTTTTGTATACCTTATGACTTTTTGATTAAAAAAATATTATTTTTCTACTATCATTCTTGAATGATGTTATCATGCGTATTGTGTAAATTGTATGCTTGAATGTTGTAGGCATGGATTTTGTTTCATGCTTCATGCTTCCAATGCATAGCAGCACAAATCTTTTGGGGAAAAAATTGACAAACCAAAAGTATAAGAGTTTTTTAAAAAGTCAGGAAAAAATCATATTTAAAAAAAAACATAAAAAATTGTAGATCAAGAGATAAAATCTATTTATTTTGAAGGGTATGTGCAGGATCATGATGGGCCAAAAAGTGGCAATATGATGGGTATGTGGGACGACATTTTTTACCCAAAATTGATGAAACAAAAGGGTTTTTAAAGGAGATTCTCAGCTTTCCATCGATATAAATTATGCTTTATTTTGAATTTAATAAGTAATTATTATTCATTTTCTATTCAAATTATGACTAAAGTCCTAATTGATAGGCTAATTGAAAAACATCTATAACTTTCAAACAGATCACATTTTTGAATCCAAAACATGTGTCACATTCTATGCTTTGCATACTATAGGATTAAAAAAAAATTGAATTTCATGAAGTTTTGACCAAGTTAAGGTGGTCAATATACGAAGTTTTTATATTTTAAAAAGTTATAATAAAAATTCATAATTAATTATTTATTTGGTAAAAATTTACAAAAAAATATGCATCACATCGGACATGAGTCCCTACTTATATCTAAAATATTATAAAAAAATATTATCATTTTATTGTGGTTAGGGTGGTTAGACAGACACCTACTTATTTTTCCTTTGAAATTTAAGTACCATTGCATTGAAATTTCAAATTTTCACCATTTAAAAAACCTAGTAGTTTAGAAACTACATTCAATTTGCTACAAATTCTATTTTTACATATTTTTGAAATAATATAGATAACTTATTCAAATTTTTACGCCAAGTTACCTAACTCTCGATTTTTCTCAATTTTTGCCACTTAAGGGCCTACTTTTTCCATGATGATCCCAAGACATACCTCAAATTGAAAGGTATTTCCATAGCATATAGAGATATATAAAGAAAATAAAATAAAGATTTTAACTAATGAATTGTATAAAAAAAAATTTAGTTTATATTCATATCATAGATTACATTTTATTGCACATCTTTCAAAGTCAAAGCATTACTTCACACTACATAACTAATAACTAGATGCTGATAGATGACAAAATTTCAATTAGAATATAGCTTTTACAAAGTCAACCTAAGCAATTATGCACTTACTTCACATTGCATAACTAATAAGTAGGAGCAACTACCAATTGCATTTTCTTACCATGGCATTCTATGAGGCCAGATTTCTTTGACGTATTTTTATCAAATAGTTCACTGCCTTGTCTATGTTACCACATTTTTCATACATGTCTACCAAAGTATTTTTTGAAACAGTTGGGTATGTGTAGGATCATGATGGGCCAAAAAGTGGCGATATGATGGGTATTTGAAGGGTATGTGGCTGACGACTTTTTTTTACCCAAAATTAATGAAACGAAAAGGGTTTTTAAAGGAGATTCTCAACTTTCCACCACTATAAATTATGCTTAAATAATTTTAATTTAGTAAATAATTATTATTCATTTTCTATTTGCATTACGACTAAAGTCTTGATTGATAGGTTGATTGAAAAACATCTATAGCTTTCAAATTGATCACATTTTTTGAATCCAAAACATGCGTCACATTTTATGCTTCATATACCATAGGATTAAAAAAATAATTATATTTCATGAAGTTTTGACCAAGTTAAGGTGGTTAGACAGACGAGTTTTTATATTTTTTAAAAATTGTAATAAAAAAATCATAATTAATTATTTACTTGGAAAAAAATTACAAAAAAATATGCATCACATTGGGACATGAGTCCTCTACTTATATCTAAAATATTATAGATTTTTTTATCATTTTATTATGGTTAGGTGGTCGACAGACATCTACTTATTTTTTCCTAAATTTAAGTACTATCAAGATGAATTTCAAATTTTCACCAAATAGATTTTGTTTTAAAAAATAAACCTAGTATTTTAGAAACTACATCAATTTGCTACAAATTCTATTTTACATATTTTTGAAATAATATAGATAACTTATTCAAATTTTACTTCAAATTGCCTAACTCTCGATTTTTTTGAATTTTTGCCACTTAAGGGCCTATGATGATCTTGTACATACCCAATTCATTGCCTTGTTGCTATGGCTAAAAAAATAAAACAAGTGCTTTTGAACAAGCTATGGATGCTTGGAAAAAATATATCAAAAGCATAATAGCAAGAAATACTATAGACAAGGCAATGAACTGCTTGAAAAAAATGCCTGAAAGAAATGTGGTCTCATGGTGATGGAATGTGATGACATGCAAATTGCTATGGATTTTCATGCCATTCCGTCACCATGAGACCACATTTCTTTGAGGAATTTTTTCAAACAATTCATTGCCTTGTCTATGCCACCACATTTTTTGTACATGTTTACCAAAGCATTTTATCAAACAATTCACTGCCTTGCGCTATGGCTAAAAGCCTAAAATAGGTGCTTGCAAACAAGCTATGGATACTTGGAAAAATCTATCAAAGCATAATAAGAAGTACAGAGACAAAAAATGCCTCAATGTGGTCTCAATGTGCTTGTCATGGCATTCCATACCAAGAGAACACATTTCTTTGAGGATTTTTTTTCAAATAGTTCACTGCCTTGTCTATGCTACCACATTTTTCATACATGTCTACCAAAGCATTTTATCAATCAATTCACTACCTTGCTGCTATGGCTAAAAGTCTAAAATAGGTGCTTTCAACAAGATATATGGATGCTTGGAAAAAATCCATCAAAGCTTAATAGTAAGCAATAGCATAGACAGGTAGAACTATTTGAAAAATGCCTCAAAGAAATGTGGTCTCATAGTGATGGAATGCCATGAAAAGAAAAATTTCCTAGATTGTCATGGCATTCCATCACCATGAGACCACATTTCTTTGAGGAATTTTTTCAAATAGTTTACTACCTTGTCTATGCTACCACATTTTCATACATGTCTACCAAAGAATTTTATCAAATAGTTCACTGTCTTGCTACTATGGCTGAAAGCCTACAACAAGTTCTTTCAAACAAGTGATGGATGCTTGGAAAAAATCTGTCAAAGCATAACAGTAAGCGAAAGCATAGAAAAAGTAGTGAAATTGTAGTATGCGATGGAGGCTCCCATGTTTTACAAATGAGGGGTGAGCTCAATTTATAGGCTCCTTGAATACATTTCAATGGCCAAGATTGATTTCGAATCAATGACTGAGATTAGAAAATAAAACCCTAATTAGGGTTTGTCACAACTAACTACCTCTCGACCAATGAGAAAATTACATTTGGGGACACTTGTCCTTCTGCTAAATATAAACCAACAATAAAAAAGTTATTGCATTATGAAGTGTCAGGTTCATTGAACCTATACATGCTAGCTTGGAACAATTTGATTGGTTAGAAGATGATGAGGCACCATCTTAGCGTGTTGGATGTCCCCTTTGATCTTGGCCTAAGGCAGACTTCAAGATATGTTTTCCATCTCCTATTTTCAGCTTGGGGTGGACTTTAAGTTGTCTTTTCCATGTATGCTTTGAGCTGAGCCGACTTTACATTGTCTTTTCCATGTATACTTTGAGTTGGGAAAACTTTACCTTTGTCTTGGTCAAGCATTATTCAAGCCAAGGAAAAAATTGACAATAGTTTGGACATATCTTTTCTTTCCCAACTAGATTTTGCATCATCTTGGACATTTTCCTTGACCATGAGCATGGTGGACTTTGCTTGTGCCTTGCCAAGATTGGGCAGACTTGCTCTTGACTTAGACATGCTTATTTTCCCTCCAAGCGAAAATAGAGAGAGGTTATTGTAGAGAGGCACAACACGATCCCATAGGCTTAGACAAGAAGTTTCTAGGCATCATGGTGTCCAAGTAACGTCATGTTGAAGTTTGCAGCCATTTTGCACTTCAGACTCTTAAGGGATTCAGTCGGTTGAACGTAGCTCAAACTAATTTGGCATGTTTAGGTGTGAAAGAGGACCATGCCTAGCATAAATGTACCCACTCAGATGCATTGGAAAAGTTAGTTTGGTCACATGAGTTGTAGAATGAAAGTTGCACCACTTTACAACTTTGCAATACTTGCATTTGATAACTTTTTCCCCAAGAGAAATATCGCCGCCATAGGAAAACACCTTCGAGATAGTGAAAAATGAGAGAGGTTATTATAGAGGGGAACAAAACAATCCAATAGGCTAAGCCGAGAAGTTTCTAAGCATAACAGTGTCTGATTAACATCATGATGAAATTTGCAGCCATTTTGCACTTCAAACTCTTAAGGGATTCAGCCGGTTGAACGTAGCTTAGAGCGATTTGGTGCATTTAGGTGCAAAAGAGGACCATGCCTAGTGTAAATGTACCCACTTGGACATGTTGGAACAATTAGTTTGGTCACACGAGTTGCAGAACGAAAGTTGCACCACTTTGCAACTTTGCACTACTTGCATTTGACAACTTTTTCGCCAAGCGATATCTCGTCGCCACAAGAAAACACCTCTGAGATAGAAAAAAATAGAGAGGTTATTGTAGAGGGGCACAACACAATCCCATAGGCTCAGACGAGAATTTTCTAAGCATCACGGCGTCTGAGTAACCTCATGCTGAAGTTTGTAGCCATTTTGCACTTCAAACTCGTAAGGAATTCAATTGGTTGAATGTAGCACAAAGTGATTCGACACATTTGGGTGCAAAAGAGGACCATACCTAGTGTAAATTTACCCACTCGGACCTGTTGGAATAATTAGTTTGGTCACACGAGTTGCAGAATGAAAGTTGCACCACTTTGCAACTTTGCACTACTTGCATTTGACAACTCTTTCCCCAAGAGAAATCTCGCTGCTACAGAAAAAATCCTCTGAGATAGTGAAAACCAAGAAATATCTTTGTAGAGGGACTCAACATGATACCATAGGCTTAGACAAGAAGATTCTAAGTGTCATGGTGTCCGAGTAATTTCATGTTGAAATTTGAAGCCATTTTGTGCTTCAGATTCTTAAGGGATTTAGCCAGTTGAACGTAGCTCAGAGTGATTTGACGCATTTGGGTGCAAAACAGGACCATTCCTAGTGCAAACGTACCCACTCAGATGTGTTGGAACAATTATTTTGGTCACACGAGTTGTAGAACGAAAGTTGCACCAATTTGCAACTTTGCACTACTTGTATTTGACAACTTTTTCCCCTAGCAAAATCTTTCCACCACAGGAAAACGCCTTTGAGATAGAAAAAAAAGAGAGAGTTTATTGTAGAAGGGATCAACACAATCCCATAGGCTCAAACAATAATTTTATAAGCATTACAGTGTTTGAGTAACATCATGCTGAAGTTTGCAGCCATTTTGCACTTCAGACTCTTAAGGGATTCAGTCGGTTGAACATAGATCAGAGCGATTCGATGCGTTTGTGTGTGAAAGAGGACCATTCCTAGTGTAAACGTACCCAATCAGATGTGTTGGAATAGTTAGTTTGGTCACAGGAGTTGCAGAACGAAAGTTGCACCACTTTGCAACTTTACACTACTTGCATTTGACAACTTTTTCCCCAAGCCAAATCTCACCACCACAGGAAAACGCCTTCGAGATAGAGATAATCGAGAGTGGTTATTGTAGAGGGGAAAAAAATTATCCCATAAGCTCAGACGAGAAGTTTCTAAGCATCACGATGTACGAGTAACGTCATGTTGAACTTTGCAGCCATTTTTCACTTCAGACTCTTAAAGGATTCAACCGATTGAACGTAGCTCAGAGTGATTCGACGCATTTGTGTGTGAAAAAGGACAATTCCTAGAGTAAATGTACCCACTTGGACGTGTTGGAACAGTTAGTTTGGTCGCACGAGTTGTAGAATGAAAGTTGCACAACTTTGCAACTTTGCACTACTTGTATTTGACAACTTTTTCCCCAAGCACGGGAAAACGCCTCCGAGATAGAAAAAACCAAGAGAGGTTATTGTAGAGGGGCTCAATAAAATCCCATAGGCCCAGATGGGAAATTTCTAAGCGTCACGGTGTCTGAGTAATGTAATACTGAAGTTTGCAGCCATTTTGCACTTCAGACTCTCAAGGGATTCAACCAGTTGAACGTAGCTCGAAGCGATTCAACGCGTTTGGGTGCAAAACAAGACCATGTCTAGCGTAATGTACCCACTCAGATGCATTGGAACAGTTAGTTCGGTCACACGAGTTGCAGAACGAAAGTTGCACCACTTTGCAACTTTGCACTACTTGCATTTGACAACTTTTTCCCCAAGAGTAATCTCACCGCCAAAGGAAAATGCCTCTAAAATAGCAAAAACTGAGAGAGGTTATTCTAGAGGGGCTCAACATGATCTCATATGCTCAGATGAAAAGTTTCTAAGCATCATGGTTTCCAAGTAACACCATGCTGAAGTTTGCAGCCATTTTGCACTTGAGACTCTTAAGGGATTCAACTGGTTGAACATAGCTCATAGTGATTTGGCACGTTTGGGTACAAAAGATGACCATTCCTAGTGTAAATGTACCCATTCAAATGTTTTGGAATAGTTATTTTGGTCACACGAGTTGCAGAACGAAAGTTGCACCACTTTACAACTTTGCACTACTTGCATTTGACAACTTTTTCCCCAACCAAAATCTCGCCACCATAGGAAAACACCTTTGAGATAGTGAAAAATGAGAGAGCTTATTGTAGAGGGGCACTGCATGATCCCATAGGCTCAGATGAGAAGTTTCTAAGCATCACAGTGTCCGAGTAACGTCATGTTGAAGTTTGTAGCCATTTTGCACTTCAAACTCTTAAGGGATTCAGCTGGTTGAACGTAGCTCGGAGCGATTTGGCATGTTTGGGTGTGAAAGAGGACTAGGCTTAGAGTAAATGTACCCACTCAGACGTGTTGGAACAATTACTTTGGTCACACGAGTTGCAGAATGAAAGTTGCACCACTTTGCAACTTTGCACTACTTGCATTTGACTACTTTTTCCCTAGGTGAAATCTCGCTACTATAGGAAAACACCTCTAAGATAGTAAAAAAAGAGAGAGGTTATTGTATAGGGGCTCAACATGATCCCATAGGCTTAGACGAGAAGTTTATAAGTGTCACGGTGTCTAAGTAATGTCATGCTGAAGTTTGCAACCATTTTGCACTTCAGACTCTTAAGAGATTCAACCGGTTGAATGTAGCTAAGAGCGATTCGACACGTTTGGGTGTGAAAGAGGACCATGCCTAGCATAAACGTACCCACTCAAATGTGTTGGAACAATTATTTTGGTCACATGAGTTGCAGAACAAAAGTTGCACCACTTTGCAACTTTGCACTACTTGCATTTGACAACTTTTTTCCCAAGCGAAATCTTGTCACTATAGGAAAATGCCTCTGAGATAGCAAAAATTGAGAGGTTATTGTACAAGGGCACAAAATGATCCCATAGGATTAGATGAGAAGTTTCTAAGCGTCATAGTGTCCGAATAACATCATGCTGAATTTTGTAACAATTTTGCACTTCAGATTCTTAAGGGATTCAACCGATTGAACATAGCTCAGAGCGATTTGTCATGTTTGGGTGCAAAAGAGGACCATGCCTAAACATTACTAAAAAAAT
Organism: Sequoia sempervirens; assembly: GCA_007258455.2. Lineage (NCBI taxonomy): Eukaryota > Viridiplantae > Streptophyta > Pinopsida > Cupressales > Cupressaceae > Sequoia > Sequoia sempervirens. The sequence goes on along the minus strand of VDFB02102519.1, from coordinate 6,773 downwards.
TCCAACTGCTTTGCCCATGAACTACAAAAAGATGACTCTTGAACTTCCACCATTCGACAATAAGTTGCAATTTTGACAACTTTTACACAATTTTGCATTTTTTGTAATATTTTGTGAAGTTTAGACCTTCCAACCACCTAAAGACCTATAAAAGGACTCATTACAGCATAAAATGGTCTAAATTACCTTACTATTTGAACAAAAAGACTCAAATACCAATGTTTTTGGTCAAGAATAAGGTCCTTTGTGATGCAATGAAAGGGAGGTCCACAACTATTTTAACTTAATCACATGTATAGTACTTTGGAATGATACCATCAAACTGACCTTGAACGCTCGAAAAGGGGCTCCAATTAGCCCACTTTAACAAAGGAACTCCTTCAATCTTGCTGCCCACTCAAAATACCATTGGATAGTCCTCAAACTGCCTCCAAAACCACAAATTCTTCAACCACTAAGTCAAAAATTGCTTGCTAAGACCCTCTTTCATGAAACCCTCATTTTTCACCAAATAAGCAGGTGTTTATTGAAAAACCCATCTCCAGACCTCATTCAACCTCAAAATATTTTTAAACACTCTTATTTCACCCTGTACAAACTTAATTCACCTTCAAATTATGCTGCCCCCAAATTTCTCACATTTCCTTCTTAAAACCTCTCAATTTCACCCATTTTCACTCTTTGTTCAACTAGGGCTTCAAGCCCAAACATCCAAATAACCTACCATGCCTTTGTAGACCTTCTATCACATAAAAATCCACCTAATAACACTAAAACAACTAGGTTCTAACCTTCTTCCAAACTATTGTTTTAATTTACTACTTCAAGCTATGCCTCCTAGGCCTAAATTCATGCTTTTTCCACAGGGGTAGCGTGGAAATTTCCACCAAATATATTTTACACCCATTTTATTCTACTGTAATTTGGTGGAATGGCATAATTAGGTGTAGGGGGCATGTGCGCATGATTTCAGGACCAGGGGTAGCCATTTGGGGGTTTGGGCATGATGCCTAGTTGTCAAGAATGTGTGTTTTGAGTGAAATTTGGAGGTTAAGAGTAGGTAGTGATGGAAAAAACTTGGGGCAACACTTTGTAAGAGTTAATTAATCAAGGGTAGACATATTTGAAGGTGTTGGAGGCTTTGAAATAGTGAGGAGAGGTCTGGAGGTGAGGTTTTCAATTAACCCCCTTTGAAACTTGTCAAAAGTGAGGGTTTTTAGTTTTGGAGTGTTGGTGAGTGATTCATTGGAAGATGATTGTTGATTTAGTACTTATGTACACTGGTCATGACTGTCTAATAGTGTTTTGTGTCTAGAAGTGATGCATCTCAACACCAATGGCAGAAGTACAAATCTGTAGGAAACAAAAAAACAAAATTTCCAACAAATAAAATAGAAACAACTTCAAAGAATCATTCCTTTCATTTCATTGTTCTAGAATTGAAAACAGACATTACATCCCCAAAAACCCGTCTATCTCTTCCCCCTTTGATCCCCCCATATAAACCTGAAAACACCACTAAAAATAGCCCCCAGTCAGCATGCAGTTGACTAGGCCATAGGCCACTTGCAACCAAAAATAGGTCCACAACGGAAACAACAGAAATAAAACGGAGGCATCAGAAAAGAAAATCAAAATTAGCAAGTTCCTTAATTCCGCAGTCAGTGGGCAGGGGACATTAAAAGAGATGCTTCGCATCATTCTCCCCTTCTTTTAAAATTTTGAACCTCCTGGTTCAAAGCACTAACTCCATGGCCTACCTTTCCACCAGGTTAGGTACTTCTGCATATTTTCACATAATTTCTTCCTATGCTTCCAACTATTAGTTGAATCAGAAATTGTCCTTCTCAACCCTCTCGTTCTCCTCCTCTTTTCCCAATGAGTGGTCTTCCTCCACCAATATCCACTATGGCTCTTTCCATGGTATGTCCAACCTTCTGCCACACCTGCACATAAACTGTTATAGACAAAAATCAAATTAAGAGAATTTTGTTTTCTCATAGATGCTTCCTCCTTCAGGTCATTACTCTCTCCCTCAATCATCCACATTTCTCCTCCAAGAAAGAGATGATCTTCTTCTTCTCTGTTCTCATCAATCACGAGATTCTTCAGACATCCCTCTAGTTGGTCCTTGTTGGCTGTGTCTTCCAAAACCAATAAAATGTCATCACATATGGGGCTCCCAAAGATCTCCATCTCTGTTGCAGTTTCTTCTCCAACGTGGACTACTTCCACTGCTGCAACATTTTGGGTCACCTCTTGCCATAGGTTTCACTCCTCTAAGACCAATAAGGCTTCATCACATATGGGGCTCCCAATGACCTCTCTCTTTGTTGCAACTTCCTCTCTAAGGTGGACTGCTTCCATCGCTACAACATTTGGGGCCGCCTCTTGTGATAAATTGCATTCCTCTTCACTATAGTCTTTGAACTCTTCGCCTCTCTCATTATATTCCTCAATATTTTCCCTTTCTTCAAGGTGACATAACTCAACAACTTCAGCTAATTCATCCTCTTCATCTTCTCCCCATTCATTCAGCCTTCCATCCAATAAAATTTTTGCCAACTCATCTAGGGATTTAAGCTTTCCCTGTTCCAAGAGTTCTATTCTTTGGCTGATTCTAAACTCGATGGCTTTCCTCTTAGAAAATAATTCTTCTTCAAAATGTTAATTTTTATTCCCATGCATCTTTTTGACCTTCTCTCCATCCTTGAACACTTTGGCTTCAACTTTCTTCTTCTTTGTCTTCTTATTATTGCATGCCTCATATTCCTCCAACATGCACCATAACTCATCTAACTCAGATTCTAACTTTTGCAACTCTTTTTGTTGGTCTTTGATTTGTTTCTGCCTTTGCCTTATTTTGTCTTCCAACCTGATTATCCTCTTTCTTGCATTATGACACAACTCCATATTTTCCATCCACCATATCTCATCTAATGCAAACTCTAATTTTTGTAGCTCTTTTCGTTGGTCTTCAGTTTGCTTTTGTCTTTGTCTTTGTCTTATTTTTCCTTCTAACTTTATTATTCTCTTTATTACATTATAATCTAACTCCATATTTGACTTCACAACCAAAGCTCAAACAAACTACTGTCCCTCCTAATTGAATAATGCTTCCACAGTCTAGGCCCTCCTAACCATTTGCAACTATCCCTGTAAGTGCCCATGCTTCCCCCTTCTAACCACAAAAACATTACAGAACTTATGAAAGCCAAAATAGAGCTCTTACAACATTCCCTCACACAACCTTCATGCCAACTTCCTCTCTCATGGATCAATTTGCTTTGATACCAAAACTGATGCAGCTCAACACCAATGGCAAAAGTACAAATTTGTAGGAAACAAAAAAAAAAAAATTTCCAACAAATAAAATAGAAACAGCTTCAAAGAATCATTCGTTTCATTTCATTGTTCTAGAATTGAAAACATGCATTACATCCCCAAAAACACGTCTATCTCTTCCCCCTTCGATCCCCCCATATAAACCCAAAAACACCACTAAAAATAGCCCCCAGTCAGCATGCAGCTGACTAGGCCACAGGCCACTCGCAACCAAAAATAGGTCCACAACAGAAACAATAGAAATAAAACGGAGGCAGCAGAAAAGAAAATCAAAATTAGCAAGTTCCTTAATTCCACAGTCAGTGGGTAGGGGGCATTAAAAGAGATGCTCCACATCAAGAAGGAAGATTAAAGGGTAGTTGGTTTGTTGAGAGTTTTCCACCTTGCTCTGCATCACTTTGACATGTACATTTTGACATCTTATCAGGCATCCATTTCAAAACATTAGAATCAATATCAATAAAAATAATAGGTTTTCTATGCAAAACTCTAGAAGGAGTTCTCAAATGTAAATTTGTGTCAACATTAGGAATGTCAACAACATCATGGATAGATCACGTACCTTCAATTGGAGGTGCAAATGATGAAATCCCTTGAGATTGACATGTAAATGATGTTGTACCTCCAACTTGAGATGTCGTTTGTGGAGTGACTCCAAATAGAGGCGTGTTTTCTGATGTACTTTCAAAACACAATGTTGTTGATGGTGTGTCTTCAACTGTAGATGTGATTTTTGATGTACTTGGAAGACCACATGTTGTTGTTGGTGTGTCTTCAACTGGAGATGTGCATTGAACTTCACCTATGGTTGATGATGTGCCTCCAACTTGGAGATCCATTTGTGTCCTTCCACAAACTTTGTCCTTTCATGCCCTTTGTTTTTCCAATTTTACATCTCTTTTAGATTGCACGGGAATTTCTGGTTGTATGGGCTACACTTTTTTATTCTCTTCTCCTTGCATTTTTTACTGCACGTTCTTCCAGTTTTAGAGGCTTTGGTCATTTCCCTGACATGACATTGAATGTTTCATATTCACAATCACACATAGAACAAAAGTAAGTTATGCATTTTATGGAACATATTGATAATGCTAATTACATTGCATTTTATTGAACACACCAAAGCATTTTATGAAAGAAGGCAGCGAGCTGTTTGGAATTATCAAACATGTCTATATGCTACAAAAATTTTCATTCATAAATCTACCTCCATACCACAAGAAAATAACTTGTAATGAATTCTCTCAAACATATCCATACTATTGATTACATTGCATTTTGTGGTTATTTGAGTCATTTTGGGCAACAAATGTAAAAGTTGCAAATCATGCCAAAAAGTTGTCAATTTATACAAAATTTGTCAAGGAGGGTAAAATGGTATTTAGAAAAAAGTTGTCAAGGAGAGGTTGGCATGTAATATTGAGAAGAGAAGTAATTCAAACACCCCCTGTTTTTGTGTATTTTCCAAAAAAATTGAAGTTTCTTTGATGTGTACGATTACGCACCAATTTTTTTTGATCTTTCATGGAGTGAATCTTGTGGGAAGCAGGTCTAACATCATTTTAGAATTGGTTTGGATTGATTTCAAATGTTTTTGTGCATTTTTGTGTTGCTATCCCGAAGGTTTTGGTGCAAATTTTGCTTGAAAATGGAGGTTTTGAACTAGGGTTTGGTGAAATATTGATGATAGAGGCTGGTGAATGAACTTATAAGCATATGCAGACATAATTAAGGTGTTTGAAGTGGTGGCTAGGCTAGACAAGGTTTGGATATAGTTTTTCAATAAACCCCCATGTAAATTGCCTAAAATGAGGGTTTCTTATTTAGATGTCTTCGAAAGTGTGTCACTACAAATAAATGGTGAAATTGGAGGTTTTGTTGATTGGTTGTTGCTTCCCCATTGAGTTTTGGGATTGAGGAGGAGTTTCCAATAGGGACCCTTTGTAAAAGTGACCTAATTTGTGGTCTACGACAATGTACAGGTGCTTTGTTTTGTCAAAGTTGTTCCAGAGAAACCTAATGGTGTTTTGAGGTCAACAAACCTTTGTTGAAAATCTACAAGGAAGAGTGGTAAATGGTATGAATGAATGAAAAATTGCATTAAACCATCTATGTCTTGAGTCACTTGAAATTATCTAAGCACATGATGAAGGTGAATTCTTTATGGCACAAAAAAATTAATAGAAACTTGCACATTAACATTGATGAAAGCTCCTAGGTTTTCCAAATTAGTTGAAAATAAAATTTTTCCCACAACCATTAGTAATAATGAATTTAATGTTCAATTCTATGTGTAACAATGAAGATTAATAAAATCATCAAATGAATGGTCTATAAATTGTCAAAACAAAACAAGAAAACTTGTGTTAAGTTGAATTCGTTTATCTAAGCATGCTGGAAATGGACTACTATAAGCAATGCAAATAGAATTCATAAGAAAATTTGTGTTAAGTTGATGTCGTTTATATAAGTTTAAACATGAATTCATCTAAATTATGTCATGGTTTTCATTTTTTCAAAGTCATAAAATTAAACTTTTTATGCAACTCCCATCTAATTCAATGTTGAATTCTATGTCCAATTGTTATGATTAATAAAATCATTAAAGGAATTTAGATTATTGTCAAAAATAAACAAACATACTAAATATAAATATTTCAATGTTACCAAAATGAATATATTACCTGAGATAATGTAAAATGATGTAGAAACTTCAAAATGTCTTCATCTACGTTGTTTGGCATGCAAATTGGTGGCAAAAAGGTGATGGATCAAGCATAGATTGGTACAACAGGCAGTCAACTGCATAAAAAAGGTGTTTCTTTATTGGATTAAGCACTGAACCAGAAAAAAGCAAAAGCATGTGGGCCAGAATCATGGGGTCAACCCCTATTTTACCATTTCAAGGTAAAATTTTTTTGGCGCTCACCAATTTGGAGAGCGCCAAATTTGGCGAGCACCAAATTTGGTTCTTTGAAATGATTTCACAATATCAATAGGAAGGGAGTGAGACTTGAGATAGAGGGAGAGGGGATATGAGTGGGAGAGATTAGTCCTAGTAGCGTGGGAGGGACTAAGACCTGAGAGCAATAGAGAATTGAGAGGGATAGCGAGTTATCCAGTTAGGGTGGGGAGAAATACCTCACAATGGGAGAGGGGTTGGAGTGAAATAGATTTTTCTACCCTCTACCCTTAAATTGTAAACCATAAACCCTTAAACCCTCAACCCTCTCTCTCTTTTAACCCTCAACCCTCTACCCTCTACCCTCGACCCTAAAACCCTAAAACCCTAAACCTTAAACCTTCTACCCTCAACCCTTAAACCATAATTTTACGTAAACCCTAAAACCCTAAAACCATCAACCCCCTATCTCTCTCTCTCTCAACCCTAAACCCTTAAACCCTAAACCACCATAAACCCTAAAACC